>PVKE010037748.1:0-15683 GCA_004027555.1 Craseonycteris thonglongyai
CTGAAAGTGACATTCAACATTATGTTTTTTCGGCACTGCAATACTACTGACACACAACAGGCAAATGCATTTACCTTTTAAATTAATGAAACAATATGATTCCTCCCAGTCTGTGTTAAAATTATATGGTAGGTTCGTTTTCTCTTATTTGGTCCACTCATTTTAGAACTAAAAAAATAAACATAAAAATAGTTATAGAACTACAATATCATATCAAATTGCCACCATAATAATAGATGACCTACCTCGCTTTTAGTTCATTTAAAATCGAATAGATCAAAACACTGTGATCCTAGCTAACCGTCACGACCCGATCAGTCCAGCAACCGCAATCAGAATGGCAACTTGGCGTCTCCCGGTTGGGTGGAGGAGAGTTTAAAGAGTGCAGCGGCTAAACAAGACGCGACACGTACAAAGGCGAAAGCTAGGGAAAAACTTATACATACGATATCGCAAACATACCAACGAATATAATAAACCTGTGTAGATACTCCAACAATATTTTAAAATTCTAACAAATGTATAAAAATAAATTCTAGTTTTACTTAGTGTTTATGAAAAACTTCTGAGGCAGTCAAATAATGGCGGGCGCACACCAATCAGGCCGCGGGCGCCATGGCGCCCACCGGCACAGGGTTGGGAATCCCTGTTTTAGTGCAATAACTTTGCCTAGGTAGACCTACCATAACTAATTGGTGAAGGAAAATCGGTTCAAAAGGAGGAAAACATATTGTTAGAAGAAACCACCACATACGGGGAATGGTGAATATCTGATCTCTTTTTGTTACCTAAAATGACATTAAAATAATAATGAATGAGAGGATTATGTATTAACCTGGCTAGGCCATAGTACCCAGATATTTTGTCAAACACCAGTCAGGCTATTGCTATGAAGATTTCTAGATGAGAATAACGTTTGAATCAATAGACTTTGAGTAAAACAGATTAACGTGGGTGGGCCTCATCAGCTGAAGGCCTTGAGAATAACAGAGGGATCCCCAGAGCAAGAGGGAATTCCGCCCGCACACGGTCTTTGGACTCAAGCTGCAATATCAACTTTTCCCCCGAGTCTTCAAGCTGCCAACTTACTCTGCAGATTTTTTACTTACAGCCTCCACATGCACATGAGCAAATTACTTAAAATCAATCAGTATTCCTCCCCTACCCCTCACTCTCCTTCCTATTACTTCTGTTTCTCTGTAGAACCCCGACTAATACACATATAACAGATCAAGTATAGATTTGTGGGGGCATTGTAAGTTTATGTAAGGGCAACTAATTTGGTTGGAGCTCTGCCTCTCTTTGGCTTTGTACCCTTATTTTGATTTTCAGGTTTTTGGAGGACAAACATCTACATACCTTTGCTTGGTATTTGCTCTCTGTGTTATGGATAATCAATAGAAGTAAAAAAAAAAAAAAAAAAAGCAAGTTATGGGTAATTTGTAACCATTTACAAAGGATGTTCATACACATTAGTTAATACTTATACCAACCTTGTGTGATATTAGGGGTATCCCTGTTTCAGAGATGAGAGAATAACACTAGAAACAACACTGTTGAGCTCTTCTGGGCTAAGCATGTCACAGAAATAATCTCATGTAAGTATTACAGCCACCCTGTGGCTCCTCATTTACAGATGAGCACACCAAGGAACACATCCGTTGGTGGCTGGGCTAGAACTTGAACTTCAATCAGCTGCTTTCAAAGGAACTTGTGCTTTTATTCCGTGCCTTACCCCCATCCCCAGTAACAGCTGGGATACATCTCAAAGCCCTTTCATGGAATGGGTCTCTGTGCTAGCGTCATATTTCTGGAACTCAGCTAAAAGTCTGGTATTCAATTAGGACAAAAATCAAGTGATTCCAGGCTGCACAGCCAGTGCCTTGCCCTGCCTGAGTCCAAGATTCTCATTTACAGCTATTAATATTGAAAGGGATGAGATATATCATTGTCTGGGTCATCAGTTTTCTCCTGCCTTCGCGGTGGAACTGCAGGACAATTCAGGGCACAGTTCACGGCACCCCAGGAAGTTAGGAAAGGAAGCAGAGGACTGGTATATTTAGGAACCTTAGGGTTCTTAGCTTTTTATTCTCCTCCCTCATTTGATAGATGAGGAAACTGAGGCAGGGGAATTAAGTCACCTGCTCAAGGCATGCTAGACTGGAGCAGCTAAAATTTAATGTGCACACAAAATCACTTGAAATTTCGTTAAAGTGCAGATTCTGATTCTGTAGGATTGGGATGGGGCCCAGAAGTTTGCATTTCCTAACAAGTTTCCAGGTGATGCTGATGCTTCTGGTCTAGGGGCTGCATTGTGAGCAAGAGGGAGAGGGAAGCCTTATGACAGAGGGTAGTAGAAGCAGAAGGAAAGAGCTAGGTTTTAATAGGTCCTATAGTAGGTGGTTAATGGGTAGCCTGGTCTCTACGCTATTTACTAAAACTCAGATGTTCTTTCAGAAACACTGATTTATAGATGATGGCATGATTTCAAATGCTCCTGTGGGGGTTGAGAATTTTAACAGGTTAAAACAATAGATTGATTTTTTAACATGCTTAAAGTTAAGCAGAATAAGTATATCCAAAAAATTCATTGTACCAATACAGAATGAGGACACACAATTTAATAGCCACCTATGTGAAAAGACCAGGAAGCTTTAGTTGCTTATAAGCTTATTGAGTCAATAGCATGATGTGGTTGCATTAACAGAAGTATACTGTGTGGGGAGAGGGAGGTGATAGCTTTCTTACCCAATGCATAAGTCATAGCACGCCTAGAGGATGTGTTCAGTTTAGTATGTGTCACATTAAAGGATATTAGAAACCTGAAGAAGCGGGGGTGGGGGAAGCCTTCTTCTTTGTACAAGGAGTCAATGAGAGGATATATGAAAAAAAGGAAAAAAGAAAAAGAAAAACACAGCCAAGTACACCAAAGAATACTGACTCTATGACTTTTAAAAACAACATCATAGAACCAGAGTAATGTAGTCATGAAATAAACTACTTCAGGAAGCAGTGAGTTTCCTGTCACTGGAGGCGGGCAAACCAAGGACAATTAACCTCTTGGGAATTTGGGATAAGAACCTTGCACAGAGGATTGCTGCCAGACAGGAAGTTGATGTACAATGAACATGATTTATAGGGTCTCTTGTAATTTTAAGAGTCTATGCAGGCTGGTATCACCACTGTCTTTTCTTGGCTATAAAAAATGTAGGTGGAAAAATTGCTTCATTCAAGTGTAATACTATTCACCTCTCAACCCAAGATAGGGAGGCAGAAATAAACTTTATTTTGAGCACTTCATTCCCTACTACCAAACTGAATCATTTTCCTTTGAATTCTAAATGGTACCAATTCCCATTTTATGAGGGTAAGGGCATACGTACCATACAGAGTAGCTTCCTATGTGGTATGATTTTTTTTTTAAAGCATAGTGCTAAGACATTTACATAATTTATGAAGGGATCTTCCTGATAAATCTAGTACCCACCTGGCCCCAATCTAGTTATTACAATATTATTGACTATGTTTCCTTTGCTGTACTTCCTATGTGGTATGATTTGAGGACAAAGAAAGACTCAATAGTACCAAATTATATTTTCCATTGGTCCTGTTATATATCTTAAAATTACTCTATTATTGTCATTTCTTTGTACAGAACTATCAAAATGTGAAAGTTACCTAGAGTGACGAATGCCTCAAGTCATTATCAGTTATTAACGTCTTGGCCAGACTTAGATTGGTCTTTAGTGTGGTATTTGATGCACATGAAGATGCGCTGCTCAATTCTGCTGTAGGAACATTGTTGACTGGCAACCTCAGCTGCTGGTTCACGGGAACCTTCACCATGTTTGCACTAGATTACCTGTCCTGTGGGCCACTCCCAGCCAGTGGCTGACAATGGTGAGGGTAGTAGTGAGAGATGTGGGTCTCCTCCAGTGGGTGACTTTCCTTTGAGGACTCCCTATCAGCTAAATGTTTCTAGGGAGTGTGCTGCAGTCCCCACGCTGTGCCTACCCAATGTCCTCCCTTCTTCCCCTTTCACAGGTACCAGACCTGCCCTGTGGTCTGCCGGTCCTCTCTGCAGTCTCCTGCTCCCTCCCTTCTATCTTACACAGACCTTTCCCTCAACTGATCTCTTGCACGTCTACCCTTGCAGGACCCAAACTAACACACTAGGAGTAGTCTGAGTGAGAGAGCAGGTGGTAAGATGGGGTTATGGAACAGGTTGGCTCACAGCCCAGAAGGCAGAAAGGACACCATCCTGAGTGATATATGCAAATGGCTAATCCCAGGCACAGGGCGGAGGTCAGAGGGCTGAACTTTTCTCTAGTTGTGACCTGGGAAACCACCCACATGAGGGGACTCCCTTATGGAAGCAGAGTCAGCCTTTGAAAATGGGGGAGGAAAGGGAGATGTCTATAAAGACAGTGGACTTTGGCTGTTACTACTTGTAGGAAGACCTCATTTTACTACACTTCACTTTCATGCACTTTGCAGCTGGTGTGTTTTCAAATTTTAAGACCCTTCCATTGGCAAAAACATTACCGCTCATTGAAAGCTGAAATGATTAGAATTCTTTAGCAATAAACTATTTTTAAATGAAGGTATGTTTAAAACCTGGACAACTTTGTTAAAAAAAAAACAACAAAACAGACACAGAGGAAAAAAAATTAAGGTATGTACATTATTTTTTGTTTGTTTGTTTTTTGTTTATTTATTTAAAGATTTATTTTATTGTTTGAAACAGAGATAGAGAGAGACAGAGAGAAGGGGGAGGGCCCAGAGCAGTCGCCGTAGTTGTACATCATCAGTTTTTGACATGATTTCGTTCCACACAGGTGGGTAGGGGTCGTGCAGGGCAAAAACTGGGTTGGGGGCCTCTTGCATGGGAGGCACACCCCCTTGAGCCAGGGGCCGAACTGGGGCAGGGAGATGAGAACCAACTGGGTGCCTCCCGCATGGGAAGCACATCCCTATTTAGCATGTGGGTCTACACAGGCCAGGGCCAGGATTCGAATCTCAGTCCCCAGGGCTGCAAAGCGAGCACTCAACTTGCTGAGCCATCCAGGCTTCCACTTTTATTTATTTATTTATTTTTGTTTTGGTGGTTGTTTTTATACATAATGCCATTGTGCACTTAGTAGACTTTGGTGTAATGTAAAACTGAAAACGTTGTTACTTGTTTTATTGCAATGTTTTCTTTATTGCAGTGGACGATGACTGGATCTGCAGTATCTCCCCAGGTACGCCTGTAGTTGTACTGATGCCCTACTGAGAATGAGGTGAAGGCCTTTCCATGATAAACCCAGAGCCTTTGACAAGCAGCTGAACACTAACAGGCTGAGCAGGTCTTTAGCAAGACTTGCAGAGCTAAAGGAGATCAAATGCTCAGCTGAGGTGGGTCTGTCATACAAAGGGCAGGGCCCTGTTTAATAAAACCTGGTACCTTGAGATGTGGCAGGAAGACTTCTGGATGGGTGTCTCTGAAGACTTCCTGAACCCTCACATGAGCTGGCTCTTGCCCTGTGCTGGGAGATGTGGTAGAGGTCTCACCTCTCAAAGACAACAGGAGCTGCTTCTACTTTCTTACCTGGCTGCCAAGTAGATAACAGGTGATATTCCAGCATAACCTGGCTGAGCCACGTTGAGTCTGATAAAGGAGGAGATTATACACTGAAGGAGCTTCAAGAATTAGCTAGAGTGTACCTGCCATCAGGGGAACACCCCTGGAACTAGACTTTGAGGGTGCTTGATCAAAGGGGCTGGAATGTATGGCGAGATTAATAAGAATTCATTTTCCTGGGGACACTTTCTTGGGACATAGGAAATTAACACTGGGGCAAGGACCCCAGGTGTATTCTTTATGTTATCTCTCCCCCAGTTCATATATTGAAACTCTAATCCCCAATGTGATGGTTATCTGAAGGGGAGGCCTTGGGAGATAAAGTAGGGTTAGATGAAGTCAAGAACATGGGGCCTTTATGGTAGGATGCGTAAGAGACATGAGACATGAGATCTCTCACATATACCAAGGAAGGCCGTGTGAGGACATAACTTTGAAGAAGGTCCTCACCAAGAACCTGACTATGCTTGTATCCTGATCTTAGAATTCCAGCCTTCAGAACTTCGAGACAGAAATGTTTTGATAAGAGATTTCAAGGACATGAGATCAGAAGAAGTACTAGCAGCTCCACACAACAAGCCTGGATCCATGGATTAGGCTCCACGGAAAGTGTTGGGTGCCTGGGAGCGTGAAGACGCTGGGTGCCAAGGAAGGGAGGGAGGGGGCACAGAAGTGAAACCAAACTGGATCATTTTATTTGAAGGCCAGTCCCCATTCTGTATAAATCTTAGTGTAAAGTTTTTCAAAGGACCATTAAAGGCAGCCACGAAGAAGATATGGGTCCTACTTGTCTGAGCCACGCTCACCATGCCTGACTCCTGGGAGCACCTGCCTTCTAGAGCCTCACGCATCCAGAGCTCCCACGGTCCAGAGAGCGAGCTTTTGCAGTAGAACAATGTGACTGCTGGCCTGGAACTTTTGGAAGAGTTCTGAACATTTGATTATCATGAACAATTTAACCCATTTCAAATGAGGTTTTCACATGCGCTCCCCCTCCCCCGCCCCATAGGTCAGCATTTGCTTGAGAACGTGAAATAACTTTTTCTGTGGCATTTGCAGTGTGGCTAGGCCCCCATTTACACTGAGCACCATCTGCGCCTGCCTATAGAAGATGCCTCTGTGAGTTCCCTCACTGAGGTGTGGTTGGGGACAAGGGGTCATGGTGGGGGCAGGAATAGAAATAGGGAGAAAGTGAACAGATCTTTAGTTATTCTCTATGACAGGCGGCCTTTAAAGTTAAGTCAAAATGGGAGTTTGAGTCCTTGCTCTCCTTGGGCTGATGTGAAAATACATTTAAAGTGTTTGGCATTTAAATACTCAATAAACACCTATTGATAATAAGAGCACATTATCTTCTCTGTGTTGCCCTCCCTCTTCCCTGTAATAATATACTCTCTTCTTCTTCTTCCTTCTTAATCTGGCCTGTGCTCCTGCTTCCTTCTTGGAGTTTTCCTTACTTGGTTCAGATCACACTAATACATTCTTTGATGCTTTAGAACTTACATCTCTACCCTCATTGTACACAGACCATATTTTACCTTGTATTCTGCTCCAGACTCATATCTCACATGAAAAGGGAAGTAAGGCCATAGACATGGTGGCTAGAGCATGAGATAGGAGCTGGAATGACTGGAATTCCACTATTTCTTAACTACGTGAGTGACTTGGAGTTTCCTTATCTCATACATTTGTCACAAAGATTTAGAGGTGAATATTCAGAGGATCTGGTAGATAAAAAAGAAAGGATTTTATTTATTGTCTGATTTCTCTTTGTGTTTTTCAGAGAGTCTAGCAGAAAGAACACAATATTTACTTCATAAATATTTGAAATAAAATAGAATTGTATTTTTGTAATCTTTTTAAGATAAAAATTGTTAAGAAACTAGTGCTTCCCATACTTTCTTGGGTATGCAAATTCCTCAGACAATTGAATTTGGTAGCTCAGGAGTAGGGAGTTTGAGCATACCACACCACTTAGAAAAACAGCTGTGAACTCAAAGGATACTTAAGTCCTCAACTATTACGTAAGGGTATCTGTTTCATTTTCAAAAATGGACTTATACCAGCCTTTTAATAATTGACATTCTGCCCAACTGCTTTTGGCAAAGCGACTACCAATAAAAAGCGGGTGGGTATGTGTGGATAAGTAGCATTGCCATCTTGCAACCACTGGGTCAGACCCATTAGCTGCAAGAGCAGGTACTGAGTCTCTAAGTGGGTGCCAGATGTATTTTCTTAATTGAGTGAAATTTCAAAATTTCAATTCATTTCAAAGCTGCATAATGTGGTAATTAGAAGCCGAGTTACATCTAATGCCCTGAATGGATATCCCATGGTTGTCTCACAACAATTAAGAGGCCTGAACAAGTAATTATAAGCACTTCACTGTAATAATTGCCAATCTCAGAGAGCTCCAAGGAGAGAATGCCCATAGAACCAATGAACTTTGAAAAAGTAAGCACTGTTCCCGTGTCAGGCATTGTTATCAATAGAGAATTTGTGTTTTATGAAGCTGGGGCTATTAGAAAGGAGGTTCTTTTACATGGTATTGGTTTCCTTTTCATTCATCATCCACAATAAAGTGATTTTAATGAAGCATGGGCTAGGCTGAGATCAAGATAAAAGTAGAGCAACATCTAACATCTAACAGGGAAGAAAAAATAATATTCAGCCCAGGAACATCTTTTATTATGCAATGAAAGTCTTGAAGGAAATTTCCTAGTGGAAACATTTGCAGCTTTAATAACAGACTTGAAATTTAAGCTCAGTCTATTTTCAGGCAGCAAAAAATGTTATCTTTAGATAAATATACCCAAGATATTTTAATATTCATGTAGACTCAAGACCAGTAGACAACAACCCCTGGAATATTTCACAGGCATAACCCAAGCAAAGTAATTCCAGAAAAGGGGGTAGTACTCTATCTTCTCAAGTCTAAAAATCAATTCCAGAAATTCGAGAGGCTGATTTTAGAATAGGAACTGAAAGACCAACCCACAGAGCAAGGATATGTGTGTGTGAGTTGTATACACTACCTTATAGCATACACTATTTGATATCACTTCTCATAAAAAATTATTTTTTATTTCTAAGTCTTAAAATGAATGACATTATTTCCAATAGACATTATATTATATTACCTGAGTAAAGTGAAAGCCTCTTTAACCCATTGAATGTATGTTGGAAAACAAAACCCTCAAATCTGTTTACTATTTTACTTGATAGAAAGTGTTTTTGAAATATTAATGATATTGATGGTTGTACATATGAGATTTGGTTATTACTGAGGGTTCTTAATAATGACAAGAAAGTCATATGAGTGTGAGTGGATGTGGCAAGCTTAGGTATTACATAATATGAATTCAAGTGGGCAGCAACTTCTATAATGTGTCATATTTCTGGACTAATATGTGAGATCAAGGCCCTTATTGTGAGTTCAGCTAGCCCAGAACTCCACATCTCATGGCGGTGTTCATGAAATAAAAACATTATATTTTTCTGTGGTTTATAAAAAAAATTAGAAAAAAAAAATGTACCCCAGTATTGCTGGTAGAAGTACAGAGAAAGTTAAGGTCGAGGACACTTACATTTCTTAACTAGAAAACTGAAGTTTGGGATAAAGCAAGCAGTAGAATGTGAAGTACAGCAGTGACCCCATTCTATGAATATATTCACCATATATTCTCCGCAGAAAGAAGTAAAAAGTACTTTGTGAAATAGTTTCAGCTGGTGTCTCAGTGAGTGCAAAAATTGCTCATCAAGTGAGAGATGGAATTTTGGTGGAAATTGAAAAGACAATTTGTGGTATGATGATATGCGCAAGAAGCCTATGTCTGTGCAGAAAACTGATTTGGGTGAAATCCAGAAATATCCATAATTAAGATCTTGGGGATTTGTGAAAGACTTGATAGTTAAGTATCTGAAGAAATTTCTATCTATCTATCTATCTATATCTATCTATCTATTAATCATCTATCAATCATCTATCATCATCCATCCATCCATCCATCCATCCATCCAGTCAGTCTTTTTTAAAAACCAGGAGTGTTGCATGTCAAGCATTGTGCTAGAAGGAGTGTTATAGACTTTAAGGAATATACATCCCTAAAGAGGGGGTCTGAGATATCACCATAAAACAAAACTTATTATGGATTAAGGATCAATGTGGTACAGGAATGGAAAGAACATAACTCTTATAGTTTACTTCTTATTCATTTTCTACTCACTCTATTTTTCTGCATTAAACAATTTGACAAGTAGACAAATCCACTCAACCTTATTAATTCCTTGATTTTATTTACTTCCCAAATGTTTTTAAAATCATCCTTGATGAATTAGCCCTACAAACAATATGTCATAGAGCAGTTTGTCAACAAGATAAACAGAGCTTACACAGGAATGAAAGGAAGCGTTCTCACTGTGGTTTTCTGTCACTTCCTTCCTATAGGTTTTTAGTAATTTGAGAACAAGTAAATATTAAGAGTTCTTTCTTATTGCTGAATGTACTTTCCACATGGATGGGAGCTTTATACCATAAGTGCTGATGGTTAAAGTGATTTCTGAAGGGGAACCCAGAACCTGGGACACTTTCTATCTTTCTTTTTTTTTTTTTCTTTCTATCTTTCAAGGTCTCAAATGCTTTACCACTTTTCAGCTCCCTTTCCTACATGAATACAGTAATAGCAAGCACACTATGGCACAGCTACTATAGAGTCTTTCCTATATGAATGCATTTATTGGTTACAACTACCCTAGGAGGTAGATGCTAAATATTACTATCCTTATTTTACAGATAAGAAAAAGGGGCCCAGAGATTATTTGAAATTGTACAGCTGGTAAACTGCAGAGCTGGAATTCAAACCCACAAGGGCTAGCCCAGAAGATTACAACTTCATTGCCTCTCACCCCAAAGCTAATCCACTGAGACAAATATCTCTCACCCATCCTATTCTCATCCACTGTTGTATGCAACAAAGAGACTCAGAGATCTTCCTCCCAGTGGGTCTTCTATTGATTGTCCCTCTCTGTCTCATTTGAGTAACTCACACAGAGGAAGGACAAATATCATTAAAACTTTAGAGCATACCTGAGTGGAAACTGGGAGAATTCTAAAACCATTTCCAAGTGTGCTGTGGTTGAGGTCCTTGCTCCATGTCCATTGGACACAATAAGGATAACTAAGGTAATAAAAGATCCTCAGAAGCAGATATCATATATTCTATTAGAAAAATGTCTTCCCCACCCTGCAACCAGGAAGTAATGAGTTGCTGTCTGGTGAACAAGAAGCAAAGGAAGTTGTTTGGCTTTTAAGAGTTTCAGTCTCCCCCATTCCTCACAGACAACAGTGGGTGCTGGGTGTGATAGAGGGTCTGCTGAAGTCCTCAACTGGTGCCAGAACATGTTTTCCCTGATTAAACATCCTCAAATTCACTCTCCCCTTTTAAAGCAGTACTAAAATATATCAAGTAAAAATCAAAGTCCTCATCTTAGCTCACAAAATGGGGAAGCCAGTTTCGTCTGACCTTTACCTTTTATCTTTTCTGTGAAACACTTTTTTGAAACTATTTTAAGTTGCTGAAGAAACATCCCACTTGAAGAAAAGGTTATAGTAGTTGTCACTGGACTAAAGGGACAAAAATCCAGAATGAGCTAAGGTTCCAGGGGCTTCATGGACTTATTTCTGCCAGTTTTGGAAAAAAGGCAACACCTTTGCCCTAGGAGTGGTTGAGTGCCAGTCGGCGATTCATGACAGACATCCACCCAGCATCTGGAATTGGTTTCTCTGTCCTGCCCAGGTGAGCACACTGAGGAAGGCTGTCCTGAGCAGCAGGAGAGCAGAACTCCTTTTTCCTACTGAACATATCACCTCTGCCTTTTGCTCCTTTTTCGTTGCTACGGGACTTCAAAGGGTACATTTTGATGAGGAAAAAACAGTCTAAAAGTAAACTCATCTAGAGGTGGTCATGAGATCCCAGCTGAGCTGGAGCTGATGGCATCAGATGTCATAGGGGCTCTGAGAGTATATGGTGCATTGCTTAGATTCACAGGACTGCATCACATTGCACTTCTTGATTTACCCCAAACTTACATTTTTTAGTTAAGAACTTTAACTTTCTTTGACCTCAACTTCCTTTCTGCTTCTATTTGGGAGAAAACCCCCTTACTATTTCCTTTTTCTTGTTTGCTTTATTTTATTATTTTTTTTCCTAACAAAGCAGTTTCATTTGAAATAATTCAACCTTAGACTGAATGAAAAAGAAAAATGTATTTACATATCTGAATCTTCCATTAGACAGTGCCTCTCCTAAGGGACACATCGGCACAGAGCAGAGCTCATAAATGTCCATTAAATAAGCAAATAAACATTCAGGCCACAGTCCTCCACTAGAAACTAGCTGTGACACATCCATTCTTTCCAATGACTACAGTAAACTTTGTCAGTCTTGGTGCCATCTCCCTAAGTGTGAAGGCTATGCTTTACTGTGTACTAACTGTGTGATTCAGGGCAGGTCTCGTAACCTCTTAGTGCCTTAGGGTTCTCATTTATAAAAATTGCCCTAATCATAGGACCTACTGCATTGGGCTGTTGCAAGGCTTAAATGAGATAATCCATGTGAAATCTTACAGCGTTGCCTGGAATATAGTGCCTGTTATTTCTGGCTCAATGCCTGGGAATATACTATTCAACCCCAAAAGTGTTGGGAGGACTCAAAGGCTGGGCTCAGCTAGCACTATTGAATAAAACACCTTTACGTGGCCTCCCCATGTGACTTGAATTAGGTACCTAGATTCTGAGAAGGAGCATCCTGAAGATGAGCATTTCAGAAGAACCAGAGGGGAACTGCATGGCCATTTTTGACCCAGCCCTGAAGTCACACAATGTCACTTCTGCCTCATTCAACTGGTCAAACCATTCACAATCCACCCAGAGTCTACCTCTTCTTGATGGGAGGAATGTCAAAGAATTTTGGGGCCATGTTTTACCTCCCCTCCCACTACACACATACAGCCTGGGAATAATTTTTCTGAATTTACTCATTTTTATTTCATATTATAATATAGAACACAGATCTCTTCTGAGGAAATAGAAAAGTTATTCTCTCCAACATTCCCATAAAAAAATTTTTGGTATCATTTTGAAGATGAAATACTAGACAGAACTAGTGTATCTATATATTAATTTAAAAATTACCAAAGAATTTTAAAGAAGAAAAAATTAGATTGGGAGAAAGCATTTTTGAAAAAAAAAAAAAATTTATTTTTAAATTAAAAAATGTTTATATGAAGGGGATACCAGGATAGCTCAGTGACTGAACACTTGCCTTGCAATTGTGAGGGTCAGGGTTCGGTTCCTGGCCTGGTCCAGCCCATTCAAACACCATATACCGAACTGGGGTGCAACCGATATTGCTGAGATGGCTCAGTAGTGAAGGTTCTCGCCTCCCATGCAAGAGGCCCCCCGGTTCTGTTCCCACCCTTCACAGCCCCACACCCACCTGTGTGGAACGAAACCATGTCACAACTACCCGGTAATGATGTACAACTATGGAGACCTCTCTGCCCCCCACCCCCTACCCCTGTCACCTCTCTTGCTCTCTCGCCTCAAACAATAAAATAAATCTTTAAGAAAATTTTTTTATATGAGCTGAAAATAGACGACATGACCTGCCGTTGCCAGGAAGAAGGAGGAAGTCTGTCAGGTGAGAACGCTGTGAGCCGACAGCAGCAAGAATCAAGGCTGTGGGCTTACTCATTGCTGCCTTGATTTTAGAGCACAAACTGCCCAAATATTATGGAGAGATGATGTGAATGTCAAATTATCCCACTTTTTCTAATAGATTTCTAAATGCACTCAGCACATACTTTCTTATTGAGCTTTCTAACGTGGGGCCTGGAAAAGCCATCTACTGCAGGGCTAGATATTACTAAGAAATATGACTTGCTACAGATGTTTACGAAAAAACGGGTATCATAGCAGAACTACTTGAAATAGTTCCCACTGAAAGCTATCGAAGTGCCTATTAACATCAGAATGGGTACAGCGTGGTTATTCACAATGGGATACTACAAAGTGTAGCGATGAGATTATCTAAAGCCACATCCAGCAATATGAACGAATCTCACGAACAATGGTGAGGGAAATAACACAGACCCAAGAAAGAACATACTGTGTGCTTTCAGTTTTGTAAAGTACAGGCCCAGAAAAACTAATCTATGCTCTTGTAAACCCAGATTACAGTCACCCTGAGGGGAAGAGTAACTGGACAGGAGGAGGGGAAGGGCATCTGGTGACTTCCTGTTTCTCAATCTGGGCACTGGTTGCCTGAGTACTTTCAGTTTGTGAGGCTCTACACTTCTGATATGTGCTTCTGGGTGTATATTTTGTGCATTAAATATAATTTAAAAATGAAGTAACTGCTCTCAGCCACTAAGCTAATACAGGAGAGTGAGTATGCATTACTAGAGAACATAGGAACTCGCATTTAGACTGATAGTGCTCATATCAAAATGGCTGGCTTTCTGAACCTTTCTGGTGATGTTTTAATTCAGTAAGATGTCTTATTTTTATTTTTTAAAGGTTTATTTTATTATTTTGAGTGAAGGTGAGAGAAGAGAGAGACGCGGGAAAGGCCCAGAGCAGTCTCCATATTATACATCCTTAGCTGTGATGTGGTTTCGTTCCACAGGTGGGTGTGGAGATGTGAGAGGTGGGAACTGAACTGGGGGCCTCCCACATAGGAGGAGAGAACCTTTACTGCGGAGCCATCCCAGTGGTTACTAGTTGTGCCGCCGTTCAGTACATGTGTTTGCATGGGCCAGGGCTGGGAATTGAACTCAGAACCTTGCAATTGTGAGGCAAGGGCTCAACTGCTGAGCTATCCTGGCTTCCCCCAAGATATTTTTATTTTTACTACAGTAAACTGGTTACTGTCATGTAAATTTCCAAAAATTGTCATTTAACTCTGGTCCTTGCTTAAAGGGAGATTCAAGGAATATAGGGACCTTGGGAGAAAGAAAACAGCTCACTTGTCAGTTTGAAGTGACCCAAGACTGCCGAACAGGAGAACCACTGGTTCCATCAGCTGAGGAAAAGCAGGAGTCAGGAAGGGACAGAAACACCCAGATAAGAGACCAGCTTTGCTGGATTCCCTGTTAACCCTCCTTCCCTTCAGATCCAGGCTCTCTCTACCCTGGATCTTCCAGAATTCCAGTGTTCACTCCACTTTCCATCCCTCACTTCCATGACCCATGGCCTACTTCCCCAGGACATTCACATGGGATTCTGTGAAAACTCTCCTTTGGGTGTCCTTCTCATTTTACTTCCTCTACTGGGACTAGTTACCACCTACCTTTCTACGGGGTCTGAGTCTTTTGTGATAAACTACACTCAGCAGGTTTTTGGAGGCAAATTTGCTCAAGAGCTTATAGTCTTATGGGCTAAGCTTCCAGACTTCCTAGTCACAGAGTAAGATGCATATGGTTCGTGCCAAATTTCCCATGCAATGGCGAGGAAGGAATGGGGTTCTTTGGCTATTTTCTCATGTTGGAGAAGACTGTCACCTGTGCTGATTCAAAAGAGTGCCTAATGAAAGGAAAAGCAGTTACGGGCCACAGCCTGAGTTGAGCAATTCCTTGAATGTAGCCATAGAGAATATTCTCCAGGCCACTGTGTGCACATCATTGAGCAGGGAAATTGCCCCGTGGGTTGAGCAGCTTCCCTGTTTGGGGGAGGTGAGCAGCACATCTGAGTTCAGCTCCTGCAGGTCCACTTCTGCAGACCTCCTCAGCTCCACTCCATTTCTCAGCTGTGTTTGCTCTTCTCCCAGGAGAGCAGCATCTTCACTTGTGTAAACCGTGAGGAGCTGTCTGAGCAAGCAGGCTGGTTACTAACCAGAGAACTGGCACTGGAAGCTTTTCAAGCTCTGATAAGAGAAAAGAACTATCCTCACATCAGATTAGTTTAACTCTCAGTGTCACATTTCTACTGTGTGTGTGTGTGTGTGTGTGTGTGTGTGAGAGAGAGAGAGAGAGAGAGAGAGAGAGAGAGAGAGAGAGAGAG
>PVKE010037749.1:0-15759 GCA_004027555.1 Craseonycteris thonglongyai
TCTGGCTATGATAACCAAAGAAGACTGTGGCTAAGACAAAGGGCAATTGGAGTCCCAGGCATTCCAGTAAAGAGCCCATTCATGGACTTTCTAGCTGACCTGTTTACTTGCTCTGAGCTCCAGTGCCAGGAAAGCAACTTGAAAGGCACCAGCAATATACAAGGAGTAACTGAATTATCTGGCTTCAGAGCAAGGGCCGAAGGGGCAACTTTCTCCCAGATAGAGAAGTGCTGGCAGAAGCCATTGTTTCTTGGTTGAGCCTTCCTCTCACCCAGTCTGAACAGAGAAACATTTCTGAGTCTTTATCAACCTGGTTACATATCTATCAACAATTACTTTTAATGTAAATGGATTAGATGCTCCAATCAGAAGACTATAATGGTCAAATGGAAAATAAAACAAGATTCTTACACATGTTGTCTATAGAGACTCACTTCAGATTGAAAGACAGGCATAGACTGAAAACAAAAAGATGGAAAAAATTATTTCGTGAAAATGAAAACAAACAAAAAAGGTGGGGTAGCAATACAAAATGGACTTTAAAATAAAGGCTATAACAAGAAAAAAGAAAGACTCAGTAATGAAACTTTTTGATATTTATCTGAAGTAACCCAAAATACTAATTTGAAAAGACATATGCATCCATATGTTCATGGCAGCATTATTTACAATAGCTAAGATATAAAAGCAAATTAAGTGTCCATCAATAGATGAATGGATAAAGAAGTGATACATATAAACAACGGAATATTACTCAGCCATAAAAAGAATAAAATCTTACGCTAAGTGAAATAAGCCAGACAGAGAAAGATAAATACCACAAATGATTTCACTTATAGGTGGAATCAAAAAAGCAAAATAAGCAAACAAAATAGAAACAAACTCACAGGTACAGAGAACATTTTGATGATTGTTAGATGGGAGGAGGGTTGCGGGGAGAGGTGCAAAAGGGGAAAGAATTAAGTACAAATTGGTAGCTACAATATAATCACAGGGAGGTAAAGTACAGCTTAGGAAATATAGTCAATAATATTATAAAAACTATGAATGGTGTCAGATGAGCACTAGACTTATCAGGGTGATGATTTGGTAAATTATATAAATGTCTAATAACTATATTGTACACCTGAAACTAATATTATTTTAACTGTAATTGTAAAATAAAAAATTATTTATTTTATTGTTTGAGAGAAGGTAAGAGGGAAAGAGAAGGGAGGAGGGCCCAGAGCAGTTTCCATATTTGTACGTTAGTTGTGACATAGTCTCATTCCATATGAGTGGATATGGGGCCATACGAGGCTAGAACCAAACTGGGGACCTCCCACATAGAAGGGGAAAACCTTTACCACCGTGCCATCCCTGTGGTTACCAGTTGCACCACAGTTCAGCATATGGGCTTGCACTGGCCAGGCCCAGGATTCTATTTTCCAGACCTCATGGTTGCAAGGCAAGTGCTCAACCTGCTGAACTATCCCAGCATCCTTGAAAAAAAAAAGTAATGATAAATAAATTCCTGAGCCTGAAACCAGATGGATTATTTAATGATGCAGATTTGAAAGTGAGCAATGACAAAATATTATTTCTCTATGAAGGAATTTTAGTTAGTAGGCATCATGGGAATTGTCTCCATTACATGTCTCTGCTCTTGTTTTCTTCTATGTTATCTCCAAATCTTTTCCAGAAACATTTTCTTTATTAAATTCAATGTACTAGTGATGTATTTTTCTGAGTATCTTCTAGTTTTATATATTAGGTATCACACTATACATATTTTACCCTTCACAGTTATCCAGTAAGGTCATTGTTATCTGTATTTGACAAATGAAGAAATAGAGATTCTAAGTAAATCACACCAAGTCACACAGTTAGAAATTATTGGAGTTAGTTTTTTCATATTCAAGTCTATATTAATAACAACAGCAGAAAGAAATTAGTTTGTTTGGACAGTACGAGAGCAACTCTCTTAAATTTAGAAGCGAAGAGAAGAGTATTACTGTTCTCATTACCAAGGGCATATAAGAATGGCTTAATTCCGGGGACAACACCATTCACTCTACCACTCTCTAGCCACAGCTGCTACAGACATAAAGCCACCTTTCTCCTCTCTGTCTACCCAGCTCCTACAGATAATTCCTCCACAGCATGTAGTCATTTCCTCAAGGGTATCTTCCCTCAGGTCTGAGCACCTTGCACTTCCCCTTTATGTTATCATGACTATAACTCGATTTTAAATTACACCAAGTATCTCAACTATGCTGCCTTCTTTGGTTTGTCTTATTCACTGCTCTGTTCTCAAAACCTAAGATACTCACTATCTAAAGAGAAGTTGAGGTAAGTTGTAACTATGTGAGGTGATGGACGTGCTAACTAACCTTATGGTGGTAATCATTTTGTGATGTATACACTTATTGGGTAGGGCTAAATGGCCTGATGGTGGAAGGAGGAAAAGAAAATCAATGCGTGGACAAAGCAGCAGCCCCAGGTGCCTACCCACAGACATTTTTCATTGCTAAAGAATTTAGTGAGTTAATCTGCAGGAATGCTCCGCCCCACCCTGAGGCGGTTGGGCCTGGCCACCAGATTAGCTACAAAAACACACCCAATCTAGATGCTGGTACCTCCTGATATCCTCCCACTTCCCTTTCTAGTTCTGCCTATAAAATTGTTCTCCCAGCCCCCAGAAGTCACTGATGCCATCTTTTGGAGTCAGCCTGGCCATTTTCAGCCATTTCCACTAAACTCCACTTTCTAAACCAGAACTTCAGTGTGCTCTTCCTTCGGCGGACCTTACAATATCAAATCATCATGTACACCTTAAGGTTAAACAACGCTCTATGTCACTTGTATCTCTATAAAGCTGGAAAAATAGAGAACTTGCAATTTTTGTTGGATAAATGAAGAAATTCATTTGAATTGTACCACCTGCTCAGTTTTATTTATAGCCACTTTTTATTTATTATAATCTGTAGAGGAAGGTGCACATAATCTTAACAACAAATAATTATTTGAGCATATTTATATTTTTATCAAACTTCATTGCAGATATATATCTCTCCCACATCTCTCTGCTTTCCTCCCAGTTTCTCTTTCTCTGTCTTTCTGCCCACTATTACCCGGTATTCCTTATAGTTACTGGTTTTACTGAAATCCTGAAAGCTAGCTGGACAAAGGGAAGGAGAGGTGCCAACTTAGTTCCAAAGTAGATTCATTCACTCTGTAAATATTTGAGCCATAAATGTGTATTGTATGTTCAAAATTCAGAGCTCGTTGAAAATCTGCTCAGGTCTAAGCAGCCATAATAAAGATATATTTTGTGTAATTGCGTATATCATACAGGAAAACGTCTCTTCTGCTCTTTACCGCTGGCCCCTTTCAAGTCTCCCACTCTAGGCAGGAGAGGAGTGAAGACAGGTAGAAGCAATAGAACCTGATGTCATGTCATTGTTGTGCATAAAAATCTATCTGAGTATGAAGTAGAGGTTTTATTGTCCACAAAGACTCAACCTTAGTATTGAGGTTGGAATTTTGTGTATCTGAACATGTTATGTATGGATGAGTATGACTTCGTTCCTAGACCAGCTCACCATAGCTTAATGTGAACCTTAAATCAAGTCTTGTGGTACGGGTTGGTTATTTGCAGTATATTACAAACCTGCATTGATTAATTCCATAGCTGAGGCTCACTGTAGACCAGTTCAATCTTACAAGCACTCTATAACATGAGTTCTGCAGCCAGACTTAAAACATGCAATCTTCTTTTCAATTCTAATTTTAATATTTTGTAATAGGCTATATGCATCTCATTTGTACTTATAAATGAGATCCACGTGAATTAGAAATAAAACTACAGCACATGTTAATCATACATGCTCGACTCCAGTACCGGGCAGAAATATACACCCACCCATGTCTGTAAGCCAAAAAAACAAAAAAACAAGTAAATGAGGTGGAGGGTGGGCAGAGAATCAGGCTGCTCACCTCTCCTATGACTGGAACTGAGATAAAATATACTTAGAATAATTTACAGTAGGTGGCTTCTAAAATTTTTAAATCACATAAGCAAGTTTTAACATTAGTCAATATATTATTTTTAACCCAGGGACAAGTGTATTTTTATTTAAATAAGAAAGACTGCAAATTGTTTCTACTTAAGAGGCAAATATATACTCCCTCTTTGGGCTCCTAGGTCACAAAAGGTGGTTATCCTGTCACTATGGCTGATTTCTGAGAAGTGTGACATGCATTTAGTTGTCAGTTCCTATCAGCGGTATTCAGGAATCAACATTACATCAGCACCAAGACAGACTATTTTTTGCTCTTTTTGAAGATAATTAGAGTTCCCTTTTGTTGCAAATAAGATGTAAAACAGCTATAACTGCTGGAAAACGTGATTAAAGTAACCTCTATAGAACCCCATTATTCTAGACAGATTCCTTCAGATGCATAATTTTCCCATTTTAAGAAAATATAATGCATGCATATAAAATTCAAATTGTCGAGACACCTCTAACAAAAATTAGTACTCTATTAAGGCATTCGTAGTAGATGGTTAACATGTGAAACTCTTTAAGAGTATTTTAACACAATCGTGAAATAATAGTGTGTGTCACAAAAGCTAAACATTTTACAGTGGGAGAATTCTTCAGACAAGATTCATGTATTTACCTTTTTTTTACTTACAAAACTTTTGACAGATAATGTGTGAGAAGTTGTGTCCCAAACATCTCAAAGCCAGCCAACTATGCATCAAACTTTCATTGTCATGTTCTTCCATTCTAAGGTAAGTGGTTGTACACACACATAGATACACATGCATACACATACATGCACATGCACACACATAAACATTTGTTTTGGTGTTTAAGTGTTATTTATTTGAAACACTAACATTTCATGTACCGGTATCATTTATAGCAGTAACCTATGAAAGCCAAATATATCTTATTTAAATAAAAGAACAGATGTGCACCAGTATTGTATGTATCACAGGTTTCTTCTTGATAATTGCTTTAAAGAAGATATACTTTTCCAAATCCTGTAGTATAACACAGTTTTAAAATAGATTTTAAAAATGACTCTTCTGTCATTGCAAGTTTTATCCCCTTGCCAATACTATCTAGACAGACAGTCACATAAGAGACCCCATGTCCTACAAAATAACTCAATGCCTACTTGTCCATTGGGTGTCCATTTATTTAAAAAAATATAAATGCTGTTTGATAAAGACAAATTAAGTGGTGATTACTAAACTCTACCAAGATGGTCCATACACTGACCATAACGTTTGCAGTACAGTTGTAATTATAAAATAAAATTCTTGGTTGACTCTGCTGGGAACCTCAGCATCTTACACAAATGTTATTAAAGAAGCTTTACAAATGAACGATCATTCTCAACAACTCCCAGCAGCCTTCACAGCATGAAAGTGGGGAAAATGGAGGAAGTTTTAAGGTGGGGGACAGTTTAGGATGACAATAATCTCTGTCAAGAAAATGCATTGTGCAAGGTTTCTCAGGAGAAAAAATTTTCACCTGAAAAGTGACAGCATTACGAACACTAGAACTGTGGATTATAGGACACTGATCTTATTAAGAACTAATGCTAATTTGCACACTGTCTCCTGCTGAACTGGAAGCAAGTTTACCACTGGGTTTGTTAATTTACCCAGGACACCATTATCTTTGGTTGGACTTAATGTATCAGAGTAGAGGTCATTAACTGCTGGGCTCATGATTATCCAGCATGAATTACCGACAGGAGAACCAAAATAGATTTGTACTCTGACTTCATTTCTCTGGATGCAATTTTTTCCCTCAGCTGTTACTTAATTTCTATCTGAAAACACTAATTATTGTATTGTATTATATATATATGAATGCATGTATGTGTATATTTATGTGCTTTTTTTTTGGTGGCAAAAGGAATACAAGCACCAGTGTTCATAATGGAGATTGCCATTTTGATTTGGTTTCCTTCCATTGCAGAATAGTAATGCAATTACTATATCAATAAAAGATGCAGCTTTCTTTTGCTAAGGTTGCAAATAAAGAAAAGTATAGCTATGCGGGAATTTTTAGTCAGAATAAAATATATAAAATTATTATTATGGGAGCTTTTCATTGTCCATTAGAATTAACATTGACTTGGGCTGTTAAATGCTCACAGTGAAGATGCCCTGAATCTGCTCTGTCTGCTTTTTCAGACATCTCATTTCAACCGTCTATCAATCACAGCTTTAAAACTTATGTTCTATCCCAAGTAAACACTTTAGTGAAAAAAACACACAACAAAAACAAACCACCAACAAATCCCACTGGAACATTTATTTTAGTTTACAGTTCAATAAAATCACTATGAACGTTCATAAAAAGAAATCTGGGAATTAAAAGTTAAATAGAAAAGTACGTTCTTAAAAATATTTGTGGTTTCTGGTTAAATAAACACATTTTCATAAAGCTGTATGTTTAATCTACTTTGTACAAATGGAACAAATCAACCAAAAATTCATTTACAATTTTTATAGTCTGTACTAGCCCATTTCTAATAGCAGGGAACACTTTTGTGTCTCTGCATGATATCTGTAGAAAGAGGTGAATTTTCATTTATTTAATGCGAATATTCATACAAGGTAAACTCTTCAGGCATATATGAAGCATGCTTCATGGCAGCTTTGTGGCAATAGGAAAATAACATGACATAATTGTACAATAAATGAAATGCTGCCACCTCAAAATTACCTGCAGCCTAGTATTGTGAATAAAAAGAAGAATATGGGGAGTCTGAGGTGGTTTTTTTTTTACCAGTTTCTAAGATATGTTGCTTACAAATGATTTAATTCTGATCTTATGTAGCTGGACATTTATGACAAGCTCATTTTTAGAACTGAAAAATTATTAAGATCTTTTTTCTAAAGCTTTGAATAATGAAAAGTGCATTGTTAGTTGATGTGCTAAAGCTTTCAACTATACAATACACATTTAGCTAACCAAGTAGGGAGGTAAGAGGAGTAAAGATGCTGGTTTCAGACTTACTGCATATTAAGAGTTAAGTTTTTACATCTGTTGCCTCAGGAAACATTGCCAGACTCATATATTAATCACATAATTTTCCAGGTAAACTTAAATACCAACCTTGAAAGCAGAAGTACAATTTTTATTTCATTGAAAATTAGCATTGACACAACAACCCAGAAATCACTCAACATCTAACAATGTATCCTATCACCTGGCTTTAAAATACCTTGCAATAGGGTTTTCAGCATAATAGGGTTTTCTCCATCATAGGAGAAGGTGGTAAGCGGTTTTATTGAGTATATAAGAGTATTTGTTAGAAAATCATGTTTTCAACTTGGTGGAATGGTATGTTTCGCTTTATTCTGGGGCATATCCAGAGTGGAGACTAATGACCCCAAGTCTACACTGGCTTATACATATTCTTTTTTTTCAAGCCCAGATTTTGATATTTTCTAATGCATTCAATTTTGAGCTTCAGTGGACAGGCATCTATTCTAAATTTAGGTAGTATCATGTTTAGAATAATGTGAAAGTACGTGGTCTAGCCCACAATTAAACCACTTTTAAATGCACTTGTAAATATTCTTACGTTTTAGCAAGAAAAACAAAGTTTGAAATTATTCAATTAAGAAGGCTACCTCTGTTAGCTAACTAGTGGGACATCAATAAGAAGAACCAGATTTTAAAGCACTAACTATTCTCCTAATTAGAAAGCATTATTGCTATTATTTAGATATGATTTATATAATTTATCAATTAAAATGTTATTGGAACAATTTTATTAATTGTTCCTTACCATAGTATCCTAAAATCCAAGTGTAATGTTCTTGATAATCAAATCTCAATTGAGTATTTTAATATAAAAGAATATTATATGTGTGTTAATAAGACCATAATTGGTGTGAATTAAATCCTGATGGGATAAAACTTTAGAAACAGAACTAATCCCTCTTATTCTCTCTCTGTCTCTCTGTTTCTTGCTCTCCACACACAACTTCACTGTTAAGAACACCTTAGTTTAGATGTTCAGATACAGATCATTTCTCAATTGGACAATATCCTCCTAAATAGTCTTCAATGTCTTTAGCCTAAACTCTAAATTGATACAAAAGTAATTATTTTAAAACACAAATTTGATCCTGTAACTCTGGTGTAAACCCTGTAGCAACTCTTCAAGACTTTTAGGATGAAGTTAAAACTTCAGGGGAATCTGGGACGGTTCAGTGATTTAAGCACTCACTTTGCAGCCCAGGGGTCTGAGGATCGAATCCTGGCCCCTGGCTGTGCTGAACTGGGGTGTGGCCCCCAGTTTGGCTTCCTCTGGGGCAATCTTTCCATGTAGAAGGCCCCCAGTTCGGCCCCCACCTTGAGGGAGCATGCCTCCCATGCCGGAGGGCCACGCCTGAGTCCTGCCCTGCATGCCCCCAGCCCACCTGTGTAGAACGAAACTATGTCAAAAACTGCTAATGTACAACTATGGAGACTGCTCTGGGCCCTCATCCTTCTCTCTGTCTCTGTCTCCCTCTCAGTCTTCTAAAACAATAAAATAAATCCTAAAAAACTTCAGTGTTCAGGACAGAGACCAATCATCACATGACTGCTGACAACCTTGTGAACCTCATGCTTTGCTACTCTAAATGGTTGCCTGAAAGCACATTATTCACATTTCTGATTTTTACAAGTAGTGCTTTTATCTGGCCAAATCTTACGTGTCCTTAAAACACCAGCTGTTTAAATATCTTTCTTTCCCTATTACAGATAAGCCCCTAAAGGCCTGTGACTGAGTTCTATGGCTAGGATAGGACTTAGGACATACCATATGATCAATCTTTGTTTGTTGAATAAATAAATGAATGAAGGTCTGAAAGAAAAATGTCAGTTCAACAAGGAATCACACAAACAAAAAAATGGAGTCTCCATGATTGCCAATTTGCACTGAATTAAAGACATAATGACAACCATGCATTCATGTCAGGGAAGAATTCACGTTGATCAACTATTTTTTCTCTCAATCAACTGTTTTGCCCTCTCGTATTTTAATAGTAATTTTTTAGTGACTGCTTTATTGAGTCTCCAGAGTACTCCACAAAAACAACAGCTAGTTTTCTTCTTCTTTTTTAGTTCATCAGTTTACATAATATTTAATTAAATTATGTGATTACAAGGACCAGCACAACAGACATAATCAGATGTAGGAGCAAAAACCACTTTTTCTTAGCAAACATACAATTCAACTGCTGGAAGAAGTATGTCAACAAACATGCCCCAGTTTTCAGAAGCTGATGATATCAGTCACAGAGTTTTGCAAAAGATGAGGAGAGAATTGGTCAGTCCAGAAGTGATTGGCTGGAATAAGGCTAAAAGAGCTTCTTCTATAATAGATTTTTGTGTGTGTGTTACTTACCTTTTTTGGGATCTTGCAGATTTTTAAAGTCAGTATTCTGAATATGAGTTCTCAATGTACAGAAGCAAAGCTCTAGATGTGACAGGCTCAGGACATTGAGCTGAATTGACTTTGATTCCAGAATATAATTTGGACATCCCTCCTTTTTAATGTTTGATATTTACTAATTCTCTCCTTCAAAGAGCAGAATACAGAAAACAATAGAAAACTCAAGTTCCAGTCACATTTTCCTTTTATGTTCTCCTTAGCTCCTTCCATTTGAATAGACTGTAATGATGAAGATTAATATTCAAGAACTCACTCAGTTTATGACCTCTGCATTATGGAAAAACCAAAGGATTCATGAAATGTTGTTTTCATTTAAGACAAAATGGGGATTCCTTTTAAAATGTTTATGTCAATCTGAATCATTTTTAACCAGGATTACCTAATTGCAGAACTCAAAAAAAAATAATGCAGAAATCAATGTACCAATTACAATTAGAAAACACTGAGAACATCTTATACATAAGAAATGTTTTTTCCATAGTGTCATCTCAAATGCATGAAGAACTAAACCTCCCTGAAAAGCAAAGAGAGGATTTGGTGGTAGAGGATGGAATAGACTTAATGGTCTCTTTGACAGAGGAAATAGTTAGAGGAAATGAATGTGTGGCAGCCAGATGTTTCTAGAAATCTCAACAATAACTTAGGTAAGCAGTTCTCTAAGTAATTTGTATAGATGGAATTTTAATAATTGGTGGACTACTTATGAAATAATAAACTTATCTCTTATTACTGTCACTCAATGTCTAAGTGATAGGTTTGCATATTTTCCTTTCATTGTTGAATGTTCTCTGTCCACAGTAACAGTTCTCCTGAACCTACCTACTGGTACTTCAGGAATTTCTGAATGGTGAATTTTGTTTTTGTTTGTTTTTCTATAATGCATATGAATGTGCATATTATGGCATAAAACCTGTATGTCATATATATATCTTATATTCTATCCACTAAATATCTCAGAAATTATAATTATCCTAAAGTTCAACAACATACCAGGTGCCAACTAACATTCCTAAATTAGTTGGAGTTCCTACTTCACCAGTACCATCCAACAAATTTAATTGTTACTCTCTGCTTTGGAATTTGTCACTCATGACCTAATATCCTCTTTCAACATGATTCCACCAATCTACTATATTGGGACTTAACTTTCTCCTTGAAATAAATGTTTTCACGTTTGTCTTTTGCCTTTGTCATTCTCTGCTGAAGATCTCTGTCCTCCCCGTGAAGAAAGTGTCTTGCTTACAGATTAAACTCTACAATTACATCACAGAGCTTGAAAAGAATGGCTCTCAGTTGATTCTTGTCTCGTATGAAGGGCATTGTGTCTGGGTGCTCTTAGATAGTAGCCGGCATTTTGAGTACAGTTTTCTCAAACCTCAGCAAGACAGGGTAACTGGAGTAAAGCTGTCTTCTTTGACATCGCCATTATTGGTCTTGGCAAGTGCTGGGCCTACAATGTGCTGATGGGCTGTGTACACTGATACAAGCTGAGGCCTCCCACCACTTTCTCTGTTCTCTGCTTAAAGACTGCTGTTTCATCAAACCCCACTGGTGACTCCAAGGCTGTTTCCTCTCCTGCCCATCAGGTTATTCTCAGCCTTACAGTGGGAAACACCTGGGAGACAGTAGGGTAGTTAACAATAGAGAAGCAGGTCAAGAGCTGATTCCAGATGTGAACAGAAACAAGGGTTTGGAGGATAAAAAGGAGTGTGCAGAGGACAAAAGAAGAGTTGGGAGGAAGGAAAGGAAACACCTGAACAGTCACACTCTTTACCCTCCCTCCCACCCAACTTTCCCATTTGGTCTATGCTTCTCTCTCCTTTCTTCTCACCTCCTCCCACTTCCCACCAGTCTTCATCTCCAGACAACAGGGCTTCCAGAGATGGTGGAGAGACATAGCTCCCCCAGCCAGCTCCCCAGACAGTTTGCTTCAAGGGCTGGCATTTGGCCTCAGAAACAATAGTGACCACAACCACTAAGACGCAGGACTAACACCACATGCATTCCTGGAAATCTACCTCCCCTCCAATTACTCACCACAAAGGCAGCTAGCTGCCCTGGGTAGCGAGATCTGGGGAAATGTCCCAGCCAGGCACAGGCTTCAAACTATAGTCTAAGAAACCGCCACAGGAAGCTAAAATAGACCTCTGTTACCACAAACACCAGGATGCATTTGCCACACATGACAGTACCCCAGCAGTGGGTCTGGTAGGGTTGGATTCCAATCACTTTGTGGTCATTGGCAAGGTAAAGCTTCAACCCCAATGCATGGTCGTTTCTTATAAGCAGCCAACCCACCCAAATCTGTCTGGCTTTGAGTCACTGACCTGATATGAATTCGAAATGTTAACTTGACTTTCCTTGCCTTCAAAGAAATGATGTACCCCAGATGAGTGTGTAAAGCATGAACAGTAAAAAAAGGGATACTTTAAAAACTTAAACTGAAATTAACACACAAAACATAACATTGTGACAATGGAGGACTAGGCAGGTAGGAGGTTCTTTTATGAAATGTGCACCAAATTGTGCAGGCACACTGGGCATCTCCTGCATTTTGTGGGATTTGGCACTAAAAGACATAGAAACCTTGTCACCGACAAGTGTCAGAACTCCAGCCTAGGGAGGCAGGGTGGATCTCCGCACATGCCAGTGAGGGCACTACCCCTGGAGGAAGCCCCAGCAGCTGGCAGGATGTTTGTCCCAGAGGCCGGCAAAGCAGGGCGGGGGCTAATTTGAAGTCAGAGAAGGTGAACAGAGAGGAAATCGCTTTACCCTTGTCCCATCTCTCTCTCTCTCTCTCTCTTCTATCTCTCTCTCCTCATATCTCCTAGTTTTTTCCCCCTCTGTTTCTCAATCTCCCCCTTTTTCTCTGCCCACCCTCTGCTGCCCTTCCCTGGAGAAATCTCAACAGTACACAAACGAGGAGATATTAAACAAACGAATTGGCTCCAGACACCATCACTAAATTGGGTATAAGTACCCACTTTTCTGACCTCATTCTACATTTATGTAAGAAGAACAGGTTTAATTGCCCCAATCCTGTGGCTATGTTGACATATTTCCAAATGATTACATAACTTCCCCACATCCTTCGCTGGGAAGGAGTGTTTATCAAAAGCATAGAAGCTGACAGGATGGCATTATTAGCACGGCTCTGAGCCCATCGCGTTGCCGATTTGTTGAGGATGATTTTAACTCTAGTCATTTACAGACGGGATGCTTCCTGACACATTGCCCTCACGAAGGTAGACTACATAATAAAGGCATGCAAATGGAATGATGGAGGGATTACAGAGGCAGGAGCTACAGTTGGGGAAGTCTGGATATATTCTGAAATTATTATAGGGCTAACGATGAAAACATAATTCGGGGTTCACCTCCATTTGGGATTGTCTATCTATTTAAGATGCACAAGTGAAAATGATGCATCATGAGATTGAATTCCAGTGACATTTCCTCTGGAGGCAGAAAAGATCATGTAAATGTAACTAAACAGTTGTAGAGGAGGGAGAGGGCGTTTTCTGTGATTGCCGGTCTTCACAAAGAGTTCAAAGCCCTATCAAGTGAGCTTATATCCTTTGCAAACAAAGGCACAGGGATATGTATCCATCCACCATGTCGTCTGTACCTCAACGTTCCAGTAATGTTGAATCAATAAATAAACATAGATAATAAAAATAGCCCTCAAAGGAAAAAAAAAAAAAAAAAAAAGGAGCACTAAAAAAATACCTAATTTGTCTAGGTGCCATTCGACCACAAAGAATGGGTTTATTTGGCAGGGGGAGCTCTCGCTTTTCTTTCACTGCCTTCTGAAGGACTGACTTGGTGAATCCAAACAGCTTCTTCCTGGCCCCCAACAGTGCTTGGCGGGAGGTTTGAGGGGGTGAAGCCCGCTCAC
The DNA here is from genome assembly GCA_004027555.1 of Craseonycteris thonglongyai. Classification (NCBI taxonomy): domain Eukaryota; kingdom Metazoa; phylum Chordata; class Mammalia; order Chiroptera; family Craseonycteridae; genus Craseonycteris; species Craseonycteris thonglongyai. The sequence continues at coordinate 13,364 of PVKE010037749.1, forward strand.
TGGGGTGGGGATGCATTTGAGGTAACGTGGCCCTGACTAGACCGTCAGATGTATCGCGTCAGTGGCAGTGGGTAGCTTGGCGAAGGGAGCGGTGCCTGAAGCCACCAAGACAAGATAAGAGCTCCCTGCCACGCACATTTGATTGTAGGGGCTGCAAATAGATGTGTCTGAATCTGCTATAATTATCTGGAGACAAGTTTACCGAGCCCACAACAGTGCTGGCATTTGGGCTCGGGCTTTCCACCAGAGTCCAAAACAACTCTCCTTTTTCTCTCTTTCTTCCTCTTCTTCTTATTTTTTTAAAGATTTTATTTTATTGTTTTGAGAGGTGAGAGAGAGAAAGGGAGAGAGGAGGAGAGGGAAAGGCCCAGAGCAGTCTCCATAGTTGTCCACCATTAGTTGTGACATAGTTTCATTCCACACAGGTGGTTGGGAGCCACCTGGGGGCCTCCCACATGGGAAGTGAGAACCTTCACTACTGAGCCAACAGTTACCAGTTGCAACACAGTTCAACACATTGAGGTTGCACGGACCTGGATGGGAATCCAACCCCAGACCTCCTGATTTCGAAGCAAGGGCTCAAACTCTGAACTATCCCAGCATCGCCTCCCATTTGCAGTATTTACCTCCCTACTCTGCCGTCTTCAGCTTCTGCTGCTTTGCTAAAAGGTCTGTTTATTGCCAGTTTCTTCTTTCCTTCCTCCTCCTATTCCTTCTGTTTTATTTAATCTCCTGAGGAGGAAGAGACGCATAAGAGACAGACTCCCAGACTTGGGTTTAAGAACACGCTCCCGGAGACAAAGGCTGTGCTGCTCTGTGATCACAGCCGCTGGAGCCTAGAGATGTGCTGGCGGTCTCCAGCTCACCTCAGAACAGGCCTGATCTGAATGGCAGTTGTCCCAGTGTTATCACAGTCATTTCCCACCACGTGTTGCTACCTGCTGCTTCTACTCAGGTTTACGTTAAGATTTTTTCTAAAGGACCCAATGCACCTCTAGGGGGAAAAAAATGCTTTAAAGATTTTTAAAAATGAATTTCAAAAACCACAGAATTATCAAGGAATGTGAACAGGTAGTTATGAAAAGGAGTATGACTAGCTTATAAACATAGGAAAAATGTTTTAGCTTTCCACATAAATTACACTAAAACACTAATGAGATACTGTTTCTTACATATTGGAATGGTTAATACATATCACAAAATTAATAGTGCGGGTGTGGGGAAGCTGACACTCCCATATAATGTTAATGGAAGAGTAAGTTGGAAAAATTTCGTAAAGGTCAATTTGGCAGTACAGATCAACATGTTAGCACATATCTCTTTTTTAAATAAATAAGCTTAGTTTTAGAGTAGGTTTAAGTTCACAGCAAAATTGAGCAGAAAATACAGAGTTCCCATATACCCCCCACTCCTACATGTGCATTCACAACCTTTCTCAGTATGAACATCCTGCACTACAGTGGTACATTTACTACAATCCATCAACCCATCCTGACACATCATTGTCATCTAAAGTCCACAGCTGGGATGCCAGGCTAGCTCAGCAGTTGAGTACTTACCTTGCAATCATGAGGTCTGGGGTTTGATTCCCTGCCCCAACCCATGCAAACCCATATGCTGAACTGTGGTGCAACAGGTAACCTCCAGGATGGCTCAGCGATGAAGGTTCTCACCTCCCATGTGTCAATTCCTGTCCTGAACAGTCCCACATCCACCTGTGTGGAATGACACCATAGCACAACTAATGATGTACAACTATGGAGACTGCTCTAGGCCCTCCCCTCTTCTCTCTCTCTCTCTCTCTCTGTCTCTCTCACCTTCTCTCAAACAATAAAATAAATCTTTAGAAAATAGATAACACTCTCAAAAAAATAAGTAAAGTCCACAGTTTGCATTATGGTTTATTGTTGGGGTTGTACATTCTGTGGATTTTGACAAATGCATAATGGCATGTTTCTACCATTGTGTTGTCCCATAGAGTAGTTTCAATGCCTAAAAATCCTCTGTGCTCTGCCTATTCATCCATCTCCCCTGACCTTGGCAACCACTGATCCTTTTACTATCTCAATTGTTTTGCCTTTTCCAGAATGTCATATAGTTGAAATCACAAATATATAGCTTTTTCATATTAGTTTCTTTCACTTGCATATTCTTTTAGTAACTTGCATTTTAATTGTCTCCAAGTCTTTTAACGGCTCAATAGCTCATTTTTTTTGCACTGAGTAATATTCCATCATCGATGTACCAGTTTATTTATACATTCACCTACTAAAGAACATTTTGGTCACTTCCAAGTTTCAGCACTTATGAATAAAGCTGCTATAAACATACATTGCTTATGTACACATTTTCAACTTATTTGCGTAAGTACACAGGAATGTGATTGCTGGATTATA
>PVKE010037750.1:0-15759 GCA_004027555.1 Craseonycteris thonglongyai
TTACTCTTCTTTGATATTGTGCATTTTATTTTTTTACTATTGGATTACATAAAATATTGAAGATAAAACATATTTGGAAAAAATACTACAGAAAAATGAGGTGAAAATTACAATTTTCCAGCCTTTCTGTGTTCCCTTATTACATAGTCTAATTCCTGTCTTTTAAACATAAGGTTGTACAATGATTTAGGACCACGTTAATCATCTTAACGTTCTCACTCAGTTGCAGAAAAAATGAAATAGCTGAATTTATGCTAAAAATAAACTTTACAGATTTGCTGGATTGCATGGCATTTGAGTGTAAACCAGCTGTCCTCCCTCTTGGAAAGCTAATCGCCTGGATTTTTACTTTCCCAAGAGATTCTTCTAATAGATTTTTTAAGCTTCATATTGGATAATTGTTTCCACAACTAACACAGATTGGTTTTCTCAAAAGAAAAAAATGAAAATGAAAGTTCTATCCAATTAAAACAGAGCTATTAATACCATGCTGCACTGGAAAAGAAAAGTCTGCTTGTCAGAGCCTTGTGCCATTTATCACAGGAACACAAATTGTCATTGCAGCTGAAAGTGTTGGCTGAAAAATTAGAAGTTCTGTGTAAAATTGGAAAAGCAGATGATTTAGCTTTCTTAAATCGTCACGTGTGGGGATATGAACATCCCTGAAGGAGTAGATGTCTTTACATTGGCTCTACCAACTTTTCTCCAAATGGAAGATGGTTCAACAGGGAAAGCCCTGAGTTCACTCTGTCTTTTGGTTATTTATACCAGACAGTCAGCAAGAGGAAAGATCAGCACCATACATTTAGAATACTCTCTATTTCCTGATCTGATGTTGCTTCCTTCCCTTTAAATGATTTACGGCTTTGTGGATAACATGCTTTGGAATATCTGATTGTTAGGTAACCCAGTTATTCATTATATTTAAACTCAAATCAAGAAAAACGCCTTTGAAAACTGATATGTAAGCTTTGGGATTTGGTTTGCAGTAAACTAGCTGTTAATGCTGTCATCAATCAATATACTTCTGTTTCAGCAGTCCATTACTTATTCTCTTTGAACCAATGGTCTAAGAAAAAATAGACACGACCATATCAATCAGTTCATACCTCAGAATAAGTGAAGACGTCATGTAGGCAGTGTACCTCAAATGTGGTCTCCCAACCACCTGCATTAGAATCTCCTCCATTTCTTGTTTATTTTTAATGCTCATTCTTGGACTGTATGCAAAATCCAAAAAAATCAACATATATAAAAACAAAAATAGGGAAAATGTAATTTTTTTTTAAGATTTATTTTATTGTTTTAGACAAAGACAGAGATAGAGAGACAGAGAAAAGGGGGAGGGCCCAGAGCAGCCTCCACAGCTGCACATCATCTGTTTTCCACGTGGTTTCATTCCACACAGGTGGGTGGGGGCCATGCAGGGCAGAAGCTGGGCTGAAGGCAAATTCCCTTGAACCAGGGGCCAAACTGAGAGGGTGAGAACCAAACTGAAGGACCTCCCACAAGGAAAGTACACCCTAGTTCAGCTCATGGGTCCACACGGGCTGGGGCCCGGATTTGATTATTAGTCTCCAGTGCTGCAAAGTGAGCACTTAACCCGCTGAGACACCCTGGCTTCCCCTAGAATATGTAATTTTAACAGACACATCATAGAAATCTTATAAACAAAAATATGAGGAATATTACAATAGGATAAAAGGACAGAGGGGTGAGCCCTTAAACACGGACACGCTTTTGCGACTCATACAGAGATGGCAGATATTTCTGGTGAGTGAAGGGCCCCAAAATGGACCCAACAGCCCCTGAATAATGCTTCTGTCACCAGTATGGATTTTGGATGTGCTAGAAAACAAAGAAAAGATCTTTTACCCACTTAGTCCTTCAGGAGTATTTTATTTTTAATTTATTAAAAAATAACAGCACATTTATGATAACTGTACCATTTAAGGAGTCTAAATTACCTTAAAAATTTTAATTTAGGCCTTTTTAAATTCAAATTTGGAAATTATAAGTGAAATGTTTAAAATAACTACTCTTTTGAATATAAATTTTCATTGTATAAAATTTAAGTGTATGTAGAATTCTCACCAAAAAAATATAGTATGTTTCAAATAATTAAACTTTTAAGAGTATATTCTAAAAGAACAGATGGCATGTTACAACCAAAGCCTGCTATATATATTTATATTAATGAATATATAAGAAGAACATGGTTAGAAAATCATCAGTAGATGTGAAAACTGGGTGAAAAGTAGATGAGGAACAGGATATTTTACAGTCTCATCTCAAATTATCACTCTCAAATTACTTAATAACAGCAATGGGAAACTATTAAATTTAAAATGATGTATCTTGGCAGATACCACATTAAGTCACCCAAGTTAAATGTCCCATTAATGGAGAACAATACTATGCTCCTCTCATTGAGATGTTCTGAGAAGGACACAGGAGAAAGAAAGACTGGCCATACCCTGAGTTGATGAGAATTTGGAGCAAATGGAATTCTTTGCTCTTGGTGTGTAAGTGAAGTGTTAACAATTATTTTGGAAAATTGCGTGACACTATTGGCTAACACTGAACATATGGATCCTATGTCCCAGCAATTTCACTATTCAGTACATATTCGCCAAAAGATGTGTACATAGTTGATTTTTTCATCATAACCCCCCTCCAAATGGCAATAATCCCAATGTCCAGATGAATAAATATGAGTTTAAACACAATTGAACTGTTATAGTATGAATCAGGTAACTACTACTGTTCTGTAACATAGCATAGATGAATCTCACCGACATGATGGTAAGCAATACACGACAAAAACTATAATCTATAGAATTCCATTCTAGAAAATTTAAAAATCAACAAAACTAAGGTAGAATATAAGAAATCAAAATAGCATCTACTTTGGGAATAAGAAAGTTTTCTTAGGAGTGGAGTATGAAGGAGTCTTCTGGAGTTCTGATAATATTCTTAGATTCTATCTAAATGGTAATTATGTAGATGTGATCATTTCACGATAATTCACTGAGCTATTCACATAAGGTGAGTACACTTCTCTGTTGTATGTTACAAAATTTAATAAGCAAGTAGTAAAATCCATGTTAAAATTCCATCAAAAGACAAAAAGAAAATCCTAAATAAAAAGAGATACGCACTATTCATTGGTGTAACCTAAAGTTTTAAATATGTCATTCTTCTAAAATCAGTTATAAATTTGGTGCCTTCCCTGAAAATATTTTAACAGAAAAATTTGGACTGAAAAAACTGATTAAAAAATCATATGGAAAAACAAAAGTCATGAATAATAAAAATATGAATAAGAAGAGCAAAGAGGGATACTCACCCTAATATATATGAAAACATTTCATAATACCATTGTAATAAAATAATAAAATAAATTAAAAAAATAAACTTGTATGGTTTGGGCATGGGAACAAAAAGACCAATGGAATGCAATATAAATAACCCCCACAGTGGAGTTTGTTTAGAAAATTTGTGCATAATAAAATGGAATCAATCTCTGTTGTCATCATCAACAAAACAAAGAGTACAATATATAGTAGATAATGTTATGAAACTTCATTATATGCTGAAAAATAAAATTGCAGAACATATAAACAAAAATCATCTCTAGCTATATTGAAGTCCTAAACTTGTAGCTAAAATTAAAGCATATGAGGAGAAAATAAGGGAGAACATATTTATAATGTTAGATTTGGGAAATGAGTAAATTCACTACACACAGATAGTTCTGAAGGAGAAGCTTGAATGGCTGAGCAAGTATATGAAATGATGAGTGCTAACACAGGAATCAAAACAGTGAGATAATGCCTTTTGACTCCTCAAATGAGCCAAATGTGGGAAGTGAAATTTGGAAGGGACATGGGAATCCTCATGCATGTCTGGGGAGAATGCAAACTGGGATCAAACGATCTGGAGCTCAATCCAGTCTTAATGAAAATAATGTCACTACCCAGTGACAGATTCATTCAGAAAACAATTCCATGTATCTCTTCAGGATATGTTTATGTCCTAGGACATTCATTAGAAATATTTGTGATAGAATGGGAGTGCTGATGAGAGATGAAGAGAGAAATGAAACATAGAGGCCTTATAAAGACCCATGACACCAGTGCAGTGGACACAAAATAGCACAATGAGCTCCACTTTGAGCAACTGAGGTGCTGGTGAGAAGAGGGAAAATATATAAAAGAAAGATAAATCCTACTCATATTTATAAGTTTTCTTTTTCAACACATCTTACAGAGATGATTCATGTTTAGAAAAAAATTAAAGCAATGACACTTTTATTTAATTTTATTACCTCTGTGTGTCTCCAAGGGAAAGTTAACTATTAATATTCATATGAACTAGTAGTTTTCCCTACATGGCTAAAGCTGCAAAAATTGTGAAGTGTTACAGCTCTTTGGATCTGGCTTTGGATCTCCTTTTGCCAGCTGGCCTTGTGGCACAATGGCTGTGTGGGCGAGCAGTACAGCCTTGGTTTCCTGAGCTGTGGTAAATTAGGCAACTTGCCCCTCTCCTCAACTGAATCGTCACAAAGTAAGCACAATGATAGCAACCACTATATAAAAATGGAGGGAAATTAAATTAAATAATTCAGGCATAGAACTTGGTATATAGTAACCTCTCAATAAATATCAGCTGCTATTTTTAGGTTCTCTTAAGAATGTCTCTATATCTTGGGTTCCCCTTAGTATTCTACTTGTATCGTAGATTTATTTATTGTAAATTCATACGGACCTCCGAGCATTCCTCACACCTGGACACAGTCTTTCCTACTATGCTCCAGAGATTTTTGCCTTCACTGTCTCTCCTAGTTCTTTATATTACTCCCACCCCCCCAGGCAAACCAAATAAAGAGAAACTTCGTAATAGTTGGTCAATTTTTAGAAAAAAAAGTTTTCTGATTATAGTGTATTTTTGTTAGCAGTAGAAGAATATATGGGAGTGGTTGAGTAAATGCAACTTTTACTAGGTAATGCACAATTCCAGAAGATATTCTTTATTACGAAAACTCCCATAAATACTCCTTAATCTTCAAGTACCCACATAAAACAGTAAACTAGATTCTGTAATTTGTATGGTCACTTGACATCTCAAAAATAAAGTTAAAAAAAGCTTATGCACAAGCTGAATCAAAGAGAACTAATTCTTTTCTTTATTTATGAAAGAAAACTTGATAGACTTTCAGAAGTGAGGGAGTTGCACTATTTTAAGAAGAAGTTATACATTTTTAGAAGAATGTAATAGGGTAAGGCGTGTGTGTTAATTTTTTAAAAATAAGAATCAGAAGATGGGTGAGTAAACGTGAAGGAATAATTGCAGGCTGCTTCACCAAAGCACACAGAGGAGGCTTAGCCAAGACTGTTCCTTCAGCTGATAATGTCACAGTGACTCTGAACTCCTTTGGTGTTATTGAAATCTCTCTCTTTGCAATGTGTCATTTCTACTAGCTTTGTATTTCAATGGGTGTTGTATTTATTCATGGGAGAACACCACTGGAAATACCTGTTCTGGGACAGAGTTTGTACTGAATGAGCCATTGTGAGTGTTTATACTCATGTCCCTGAAAATGCTGTCTAGATAAAGTGTCTGCCGGGAAATCAATGACCTACGTGTTACATTTTCAAAACATAATAGCTTGTTGTTCTGAAAATCTGTAAGTAATATCATTTGTATTATGGTATTTAAACAGGTTATATGTGTTATATTCCTTTTAAAAATGGGAAAGATAGAACTGCACTTATATTCTCTGCAGGCAGTTTTCTTTGGTAATGTTAATTATGTATTTGGTTCCTATTTCTTACAAACGATAACATCCGAGCTAACCCCAACTCTTTGGTTGATTTGTTTTGATAATATGAAGCTCTTACAACATCTTTAAGCCCCAAATTATTCTCTGTTCAACGTATTCCTTTGGGTCCAGTCTGTGCTCAGTATAATATTATTCCCATTGTATTCTAGAGACTGCGCATTGTTCTCCACGTAACAGGAACACGTGTCCCCCTATTGCTCCTGTCCAATCTGCTTGCTTCCTTCCATCCGTCAGTGCAGTGTAATGGACTTGGTAGTAGACGACAGAGCCAAGCATTGGCTGACCCACAGAGAGCAGGCACTGCTGAGGAAGGAACATGGGAGCAGGGTCAAAGGAGGATTTTGAAAAAATTTTCACATGGAGACATAGAGAAACAAATCTGAGACTAACGTCATTTCAGTACTTTAAACTGAGAGCTCAGCAGTTATAATTTGGACTTCAGTCCTGTCCTTATCGGAGCAGCTATCTAGGAAATTTTGATAGAGGCTTGCCAGGGTCAAGCACAAAACCTCTCCTACTTGGGAGATCTGAAATTAGGTTTCAGAAGCCCAGACCCTGATTCAGTGATTGAAAGGTGAGACAGGGCAGTCACTGTGTTTAGTTTACAGAGGTGTTTGGTGATGGAGGCTAGAGCACTGTTTTCAGTTTGGAACAAGACTGATTTGAAGACCAAGGGTGAACCAGAGAACTAGGATTACAAACCTCTTCGTCATCTTTGTCCACCTCAAGCTCAAACTGCTCAATGCTTATTATCAATTCTTCCTTTGTCTTTAGATCTCTAATTTTCTACAGATATGTGATTGCTCTACTTTTATAAATAACGTTTTTCTAAGTGCTGTATGTTATGGGTTGAATTGCATCCCCATAAAAGAACTGATGTCTTAGACCCCCAGTACTTCAGAATGTGACCTTACTTGGAATTAGCATCATTGCTGGTGTCATTAGTTAAAACGGGGTTCTACTGGAGTAAGGTGGGCCCCTAATTTAACACAACTGGTGTCCTTATAAGAAATAAAGACACAGACGCAGAGGAAAGATGGCGCCTAAAAGTGGAGTTTGTGGTTGGAGTTATGTTGCCACAAGTCAAGGAATGACTGAGGCCGCCAGAACCTGATTAGACAAGGTAGGGATCTCCACTAAATGCTTCAGAGGGAGCATGGTTCTCCCAGGCAATGCCTAGATTTCTAGTTTCTAGCCAACGTCTGAGAGAATGAATATCTGTTGTTTTAAATCATAAAGTTTGTAGGACTTTATTATGCCAATCTTAAGAAACAAACACAGTCCATAAGGGCAGGAACGAAGTTTTTGTTTTTTTTTTAAGATTTATTTTATTGTTTTTGACAGACAGAGAGAGACATAGAGAAGAGGGAGGGCCCAGAGCAATCTCCATAGTTGTATGTTATCAGTTTTAGACATGGTTTTGTTCCACACAGGTGGGCGGGGGCTGCACAGGGTGGGAACTGGGCTGGGGGCCTGCTGCATGGGAGGCACACCCCCTCGAACCAGGGGCTGAACCCAGGGGTGAGAACCGACCTGGGGGCCGCCTGCATGGGAAGCACACCGCAGTTCAGCATATAGTAAGGTGACCAGACGTCCCGCTTTTGGCAGGACAGTCCCGATTTTTAACAATTTGTCCTGTGTCCCGTGGCATTTAAAAAAAGTCCCGATTTTTGGAAAGAATGCATGACAAGCTAGGGAACGGCAGGAGATAGACCCAATTTTTAATCAAGACACCCCCCCACCCCACCCCCGGTCAATGGTGTCCCTCTTTACCAATGTTAAAATCTGGTCACCTTAGCGTATAGGTCCACATGGGCAGGGGCCGGGACACATTCCTTGGTACCAGGCTGCAAAGCGAGTGCTTAACCTGCTGAGCCATCTTGGCTTCCCAGAATACATTTTTACATGTGCTGTTGAACCTTCACTGCCTGGCCCAGTGATTTGCACAGAGAATACTTGGTACAAACACATAGATATATACTGTCCTTTCTTTCACTTCTATTTGATTGAAAGTCCATGAGGCCAGAAGCTGTGCCGGATTCCTCTTTGTCTTCCCCAGAGAAAGTGTTCTTCACAAAAAGAGAACTAAAGTATTTTTTGAATGGAAACATGAAGGGCCTTAAGTTTTATGTTTTTATAACAGTCCCCCCTGCCCCAAATAAAGATATGAGTAGGATAATAGAGACAGTCATACCCAGGAAATACTGTTTAAGTCTATTTACATATCTTCCATGGTCTTATCCTCAGATAGCAGACAACATTCTATTTATTACTATTTCTAGAATATTGAAAAAAATAGCACAGTTCACACTTGGGCCACTCATATCTGTGAGAATATACAGCGTTCTCACAGTTCTCAGCTGGTTCATCACTGGTTAGTGTCTAAACTCTGGAAATAAATGTCCAAGTTTAGTTTATGTTAGCAAACTCAGTTGCTTCCTGAGTGCTTCCCTTGCACCCACCAGCCGTTTTTCAACAGGAAAGGCAGCCATCAGCTCTTTTATTGCTATAGCTGCTAACAATCTCAGTGGTACAAGAAGTTCACTTTAAAGAGTTTATTACTTAGTAATAACAATGAAAAAAAAACACCAAAAAACCCAAGGACATGGCCATCCAGCCAATGTCAGTGTGATTATTCAGAGAACAGAAGCCTTGGTGCGGCCGTTACTGTAAACATGTCTTCTTTTTATTGGCAGATGTTTCACTTCAATAAACATAATCAGGATCTGGGAAGATTCACCTTGGCGACAGCTGAAATGCATGAGTATTCACTAATCTTCTTATGTCCTAGTTGTTCCTGCAGCTGCTCTGGGAAATGCGTTTATGAGGGTGAGCGGGAGACAGGCTGCTGGGAGTGTGATGAGCCCCATGTTGCGTTTCCTTCATTCACAACTCTGCATGTAGGAAGACAATTATGTTCTTTTTTTTTAAACTTTATTTATTTTATTAATTTTTGACAGAGAGAGATACAGAGACAGAGACAGAGAGAGAACTGAACTGGGGGAGCTCCCAGTTCAGCACATGGTTCCGCACAGACCGGGGCCGGGATTCGATCCTCGGTCCCCAGCGCTGCAAAGTGAGCGCCTAACCCACTGAGCCATCCGGGCTTCCCCTATTATGTTCTTTTCAGTTCTTCCACATACCACAAATGTGTGGACATCTTCGTTTCATAGTACTCTATAATTCCTCCCTGAAATGCTGGTCCTAAGAGAAAGCTAATAAAAATTTTTATCCCAGTCATCTTTTGAGTTCCTTATCTACACATGGTGAGTTTGAGGTGTTATCCTTTCACTTATCAAAAACAACAACAACAACAACAACACAGGGATATTTGCAAAACAGAGAAACTCACTCATGCTCATTATATAAATGGAGAATTTATCATAGGAATCGATAGGTTGTGGGGTGGGGTGGGGCTAGTTGAATCTTCCAGAACTCAAGGGCAGGGGATGGGGACAATTCATGAATCCATGAAGAGTCAAAGCACCCCCTTTCTCTGACTGTCCTTCCTGTTCATTCTGCTTTCCTCTACCAGCCACCCCCCTGTGTTCTTTCAGCAGATAGTCCCAAGTGACCTCTCTAATTCTCAAGTCTGTACTTTTCTATTTCCAAGGATGTCACTGACTAATGCTAAGCTTCTGTGCATCTTAGACCAGTTTGTGAGTGAGCCAATCTGAACAGCTTCACTCATGGGTTGGATGTCCATGCTGTCCACACAGGCAAACAAGGCAGCTGAGACCCAGGGCTCTCGTGGGCTGTTGAAGAAGAGGCAGATTGAGAGCATAGTAGATACCTAAAAGGGACTTAAGAAAGTGCTCCAAAAATACAAGACAAAAATAATCCCTTCTGGTTCCAAAGTATTGTAAATATAAGTTGCTCATTAACCTGCATATGCCATTTGGTTTTTTCAACAATCGCTTCACAATTCCATCATAACACTTTCTAGTGCTTAGAAAATTTTTTACATTATGCATATGTGTATAAATCAGTAAGTATAATAACTGTGTACTTTTGTATTATTTTACTTGGTAATTAGCAGTGATATATTGGTGAGTGGTATTATCTCTAAAAATAGATTAAGAAATTTTCACGAGGCTTGACTATCAGAATTCTTCTGGTATAGACTTTTTCTAATCTTGCTTCTTTAAAAGTTAAAAAAGAAAATTCACAAGTTACTTTACAGTTACTGAGAAAATTCAAGCCAGTCCCCCTAGACCACTGATTTCTGTTAAAAACTGGTCTTCTGTTCATTTTCGGCTCTGCTGCCATTCTCAAACTCAATCTCATAACTATAAAATAAGGATTTGCAACTACTTTAGAAAAATGTTTCACTTATTAAGCTCTGTTATTTTCTTAAAATCATCTGAAGTAATCAACTTAGGTTATGGAACAGTAATTCACTTTGATTCATATGCTTCACACAGAGACAAGAGCAGATGTATAATACATTTTTAATTAATTTTCGGAGATCCAGAAAACCCAGGTGTGAAGACCAAAATGAAAAAGGTCATCTGTCAATGCTATCCCAATGAGAACATAAAGGCAACCAAAGTACGTAATGTTTATAAAAATAGGAAGTATAGACATATTATGCTTTCTCAAGTGTTTATGAGAGTGTAATTCATACTGATAGTTGACAAGTGGGAAGAAAGCCTAGACTTTAATCTCGTGAATGCAATGCATGGCATGCATAACATCAGATCCTAATACAGAGCCTAACATCGAGAAGGTGCTTAATGTTTGTTGAATAAATCTAGGTGGATAGTTTAAGAACGTAATAGGAATAGCACAAACAGAATAATACCACTGCAGACTCCCTATTGAAAGCTTGCATTATCAAGTAAGGTAAATAGGTGGACAATGACGTCAACATCAGACTGCAGTTCACAGAATAAACCCAACAGTGAGCAGAACCTGTGTCAGAGTAGGAAGTGCTGAGACATGAACACTCATTCCTGGAACCTTGGATGATGGACTCACGAATAAAGTCTTAAATCTGCAGAAGTTGCCCATTAAAAGTTCACATTCATAGGGATTGTAGAAAGCAAAGTAAAAACAATACAAAACACAACAAAACAAACAAAAAGTCTAATGGAGACAGCTCTAATGACCCTCATCATCAACCATTTAGTCACTTCCTGAAAAGCAGCAGTGTTACCTATTTATATTCAAAAGGCACAAGGTATCATAAAAGATACCTGATCCAATTTCTTTCATCCTGAGGCAATGAGTGTGAGGAACTAGCTCCAGTGGTTGGCATTTGTGAGCCAGACGAGACATACCGGTAACATCAGCAAGTAACTTTGTTACAGTGTATGGAAGGCAGATGTGAAGAAGAATGATGAGGCGCAGGTCTTCTGGAACCAAGACTGAAGGCAAACCACTTTGCTTGAAGAGCTTTGAAAAGAAATCCAGTTTACTCATTCTGAAGATGGGACTCAGTAGTGTCAGGCTAATTGGAAAGTCAAACAGTAACAGAGGGATAATGTGATAATGGAAGAGAGCCCGGTCAGGCTATATAGAAAGAGACACAGAACAGTGACATCAGTCAGAGCTTTTATACATTTATATTCATAGGAATTACCAGTAGTATTAATAGGAGTGACTTCTTAGTACTCAATACTCTACAAAGAGGGATCCAATATTATTTAGATTATGAGTGACTAACAGACATTGTTCAGTTGTTGTGTGCCAGACTTACGGATTGTTGTCCTGCTTTGCTGGACTATTATGCTCAGGAGAAAGAAAGTACAAAATCTTTTCATATATTCTTATCCCCTCAATTTAGATGTATGTATCCCTCAGCAATTACTATTTAATTAATCAAAATGAAATTAATCACATGTGTAGCTTGAAGCTAACACTTCAGGCAGGCTGGTAGTAGGCAGTGGGCTATATTAGAAAAACTATCAGGCTAGAAGGGTGGCTTGGCATCCATAGTAATTCCCTAACTCTATGAGCTTCAGTTTACTAATAAGAAAGATATTAGGTTTAGTCCATACGATCCCTGTTTCTTCCTAGTTCCTGTGATATAGGATTCCACAATGTTACTTGGACATGGAACTGCATTGACTACTGTTTTAAAATACAAGCCTGGTCATTGAAGATTCTGTATTATGTTGAATCAGAACAAGATGATTTCTAGTGAAAACAAGGAAGATTAAGATTCGGGTATCTTTCCTTACATGGACCCATTGAGATCTGGGAGTTACTGTGTGATGTAGCTTATCCTAGGTAGTAGGGGAAGCCAGGGTGCAATCAAGAAGCATAACTAGGACAATAATTTTGGTAAATAAAAAATATTTCAGAAAAAGAAAAAAAAAAAAGATGAAGCCCTGGACTCTAGAAATTAGTTGTTGTTTCCTTTGCCTTTCTAAATTAATATTTACATTGAGACTTGGTTTTGTAATTTTGTATTCTGGTGTTTTTTTTTTCTTCTTCTTTCCTTTTTTTTGAGAGCACCACCTCTCCCAATTGTATAAACTTTGAGCCCCACAAAACCTGAAGGGAGTAACATGAACGCGGTTTTGTAAATCTTTGGCCCTAGTAAGGTGACCAGATTTTAACATTGGTAAAGCGGGACACCATTGACCGTGGGGTAGGGGGTTCTTGATGAAAAATTTGGTCTATCTCCCGCCATTCCTTAGCTTGTTGTGCATTCTTTCCAAAAATCGGGACTTCTTTAAAATGCCGTGGGACGCGGGACAAATTGTTAAAAATTGGGACTGTCCCACCAAAAGCGGGACGTCTGGTCACCTTACCCTAATGTGCTCCTTATGTCTGCATCATTGATAGATGTTTTTCTCCTACTCCTGTAAACATTTTCCGAGACTTTTCCAGTTTTTATTTTACCTTTGACTGAGATCTAGGAAGGCAGAGCTGTCTAATCTTATATAGCAGTGAGTCATCTGGGCTAATGGGCCTTGACTGATGTCTGCCGATTCCCAAAACCTGAGGGTGGGCCCTGTTCCTGGTGTCCTGAACACTTTCTCAAAAAATGTTCCCTAAGTTTGAGAATTGGTATTTGTATAAAATGGAGAACTTATTATAAGTTCTGAATATCCCAGAATAATTATCTGAATATTAACAGATTCCCACAGAGTGCCTGTGTTTGCTTCACCACATGCAGACTTGATGTTTAGTTTGACAACTCTATCCTTACTGTGAGACCTACACCTACTAGCGTTTCCCAGTCATTGTCTCACATGTAAGACGTAACTGCCAAAATTCTGACAGTGCATCAATCTCTTGCTTCATCCACTCTTTCTTCCCATTGATTTCAGTAACTGACCCATCAATCTTGCTTTTCAAAAATGAATATGGAACTAAATGAAGTGAGCCAACAGTCATTTTAGGAGCAGTGTGCACAGAAATTGATTAGAATGTGATACTTAATATTATTGCTGATGGAATACATTTCTCTCAACATTTAATATCTAAAAATTGCAAGATATATGTTACTTTCCCTCCTTATGCCTCTGCTATAATGTCTGTTATTAAAACATTTTGTTCTTTGTTGCATTTTTAAGAAACATTTAACCTTAAAAGCAAATCTTTTCCATTTTATTTTGCCAAATGATTTCTTTTAGCTCATAGTTCTAAAATGTCAATTTTCAGTTTAATTTTCAGATTTTAAAGAACTCAGATTGGGTAAAATTCTATTTTATTTTATTCCCTTTAGCCAGAGTGAAAATATCTTCTAATACAGACGGCTTTAGAAACCTCACAAGTATATTTTCTCAGTAGTGGAGCCAAATTAGTCTTAGATTAGTAATTGTTTAAAATGAGAATAATAACAATAAATGTGGGGTTGGCTTATAATATATGAGAAGTAAAATGCATGACAACAGAGGCCAAAGGCTCAAAGGGAATGAATGGAAGCATATTTCTACAAGGTCCTTTACTATTACTGAAGTGAAATAATATATGAATTAAGAGGGAGGACATGCCTTATCAGAAATTAAAATACATTAACATTTTAAAAAGTTAAAAAAATAGTATGGCAATGATAACATATCATATTACATAAATGGAACAAGACTAGAAAGCCTAGAAATAGAACAAAATACCTATAAGAATTTAGCATTTGATTTATATAGTTTATTCTAAGTCAGGGAAAATATGCATTATCTGATAAATGTGCTTATAACTGATAATAATTTTGAAATAAAATATTTCTGCTGATTTTCTAAAGCTATTTTATTCCAGATAAGGATTAAAAACTAAATGCAAATAATAATAATAATAAATTAAATCATGTATGGAGTAAGAAAAAATATGGGTGAAGATTCATATCATTGTATTTTTGTATTTTGGACTATATCTTACTGAAGCATCACTCTAAGTAAGGAATCTGTAAAGAAAGAAATTCTAAATGTAAAAATTTAAAAGCAATAAACATAAAAGACAATTTTTTAACTGGGAATTTTGAATAATAAATGTCTGACAATTAAATTATCAATATATTGATTCCTGAAAAAATAATAAGAAAAAAATATACCAATGGAAAAATAAGCATATAATACAAATAACTTGCATACACATATGCACACACATGCACATATATATGTATACACATTCATATACACATACACATCTAAAACAGATGAAATACTTATCAAAAATCTCATCTGTGAGTTTATTAAACTACAATTTGGAAATAAAATACAATTTACAAATAAATAATGATGTTACATTATGTTTCAAATGCATTAATAAATGATAAAAATAAGATTACAAAACAATACACTATTATGCTATCTTGTTAACCAATATGTATACATGTATGTTCAAGAAAAAATACAGAACATATAGCAACGTTTTAGGAGTTATTTGTACATACCGGTAGTGAAATTGCTGGTGATTTCTTCTTTTTGCTTATTTACTTTACAAAGTTCTATTATTAGTGTAATTTTATTTTTTATTTCAAAAAGTAAAACAAGGCAAAATAAAACTTTTTTTTTTTTAACT
The DNA here is from genome assembly GCA_004027555.1 of Craseonycteris thonglongyai. Classification (NCBI taxonomy): domain Eukaryota; kingdom Metazoa; phylum Chordata; class Mammalia; order Chiroptera; family Craseonycteridae; genus Craseonycteris; species Craseonycteris thonglongyai. The sequence goes on from PVKE010037750.1 coordinate 14,816, forward strand.
AAACCCAGGACAAAGCAACTGAGGGTTTGGTAACAAATAGAATTTGTTACAATTTATGCAGTGAGAGTGTTTGCATTTTGATAGGTCAAACCGATGTCATCACTTACAAGATTCTTCTTCATGACACTAAGCAGATTGGTATCAACATTACTACTTTTCCAGTGTAAGTTTCCCTTAAGAAAACTCTAACCACAGCCATCTATCTACACTACTACCATGTCCCTCCTTAAACAAATTAACCTCATTTGGACATTTAAAAAAGTACTCAACACTAATATCACCGAAAATTTGCATAAAAGCTTAGATCATTAGATGTAAAAATAAAATCAAAACATTGTTATTGTTAAAGAATTTAGTATAAAAAATGAGATCACTGAATAGTTAGTACTATACCCTTTGTTGAGATCTCTTTTAAAGTTTTCTTTAGATTAACACCATGATTATCTGTCTAAAATAATTTTTTTTCTGGTTATTTATAAGAATTTAGAGTTCTTCAGGTTCTTTTTCCTCCTTTTCTTACTAAGACACACACTCCAGGGAATTCAGATGCACATAAAGACATAATGAAGAAAGAAATATGTGGCTTTCTCTTGTATTCAAGACAACTCATAATATATTAGCTCAACAACTTTGGTCTCTCCACTTAGAGAATGGCAGCCTCCATAGCTGCTCCAAGATGAATTTCATCTCCAAATGTTTAGAACTGCTATGAAGAAATGAAGAATCCATTTGAGACAACGTGGATGAACCTGGAGAACGTTATGCTAAGTGAAATAAACCAGACACAGAAAGACAAATATTTATGATCTCTTACAGGTGGAATTTCAAATAGTCAAATTCACAGAACCAGAGAGTAAAATGGTGGTTGCCAGAGGCAGGGGGCTGGTATAACATTATTCAGTTATAAAATGAATAAGTTCTGAGTAATATACAGCATGGTGACT
>PVKE010037751.1:0-15748 GCA_004027555.1 Craseonycteris thonglongyai
CACACAAACCCCTGGTATTTGTCTGTGAAGACTGTTATCAGAATTGTAATCTAATACAAAGTGTACTCCTCTTCCAACTCAGGCAGACCGCATCTGTGCTTGCCTTGCTGGTTTTTGATCATCTCTTTCACAGTTTTCCTCTAGCCCATTATTTCCAAGGAAATGATGCCATTGGGTAATGAACAGTTGCTACTTGTGTCCGAATAAAAGTGCTCTTATCAAATGTGGGGATGTTTGACTTTTTCCTTCTGACTGTTGGATGACATGTGTTTTTTTTTAAATCTCCTTTCTTTGGTTTTAATAAAATAACACATTTATACTAACTGACACCCTTTAAGCTTAATAAATACACTTTTATTGTCCTCAGAAAACATAATGTTTCCCTCATGTTCTATATTCCTTCATGGAAATGTGTTATGCATATTAACTATAAAATACCCTTCAGCTCTTCCCTGCGATAGTCCCTACTACACTTTTGAAGGTCACTGAAAACAAATTGCCCTGCCCCTACAACAAACCTGGCTAAGTGCCTGTCTTTAAGATGTGCTCAGTAAACATGTTGACAATGACAATAATAATCCTATTAAGAGCTTTTCTTATCTTCTAAGCAGAATTTTGTTGTATTAGAGAATGTTTAAAATGCTACAAAACATTTGAAGGTTGAGAACAATTATGTGCATATCAGCCTGTCTGTAGTTCTAGTAAAATAACATTTCTATTTTTCTTGACTATTAAGACCTTAAATTAGGATGTCAAGATAATCCTGCTACTTGAATTCTGGGATCCAATTAAATTTCTAAAAATAGTCCAAATGATATTACATTTGTATCATCGTTCTATACAACCTAAAAGACGAAGACCATTGGGTGGAAATGAAAAGGTTCACTAAAAGGAAAAACTACCCAATACTCTGAGCTTTCCAAAACCATAATCAACCTCCTTAGAAAATAAGAAGCGGTGGCCGCCGTAATTCTTCACACATAGGTTGCGTGACTAATTCAATTTGAATTCTATGAAGAGAATGTAACTATTGAGTATATAGTAATGCTTACTTAAATTGGCTCAGGACTCTTAATAGCTTCCCATTCTGGAGCAAGGCCAAGCACGCTCTATAAACAGCCCCATGATCCTGCCACAGTATTCGCTTTACCAGATGTCAACTTTCAGCCTCTCATCCAAACTCATTTGCTCTGTCTTGGCATCCTGGGTCCCTTCAGTTCCCTGATGCCTACTTTATATTTGCCTGCTCAGCATTTTCAAATACCTACTTCAGTTGGGCTACTTGAGTTACAGTTTCAGCATCATCGCTGAACACTGTCTTTCCTCTCTTGATGCCATGCTTTGAAGACAGACCTCTTCATCTCTGGGAAGGAATTTAAGAGGTGATCCACTGACCTGTATAATACCTTTCAACTAAAATATTCTACAATTCCTGTAAGGTCTGAAGTGTAGTGTTCAGATTGTTTGTAAATGCATTTAAATTGACTGGAAAAAATCAAACTCTTGACAGTGCCTTTACCTAGAAAAGACTGACCTAAAGTCAAGATCACATAATTTAGACCACATTTCATTTAGTCCCAGTTCAGATTTCAAAGAAAAGCAAAAATCATCTTATTATACATGTTGGCCCTATGATTTTTGGCTGTTTTTCATCTAGAACAAATAGAAATTTACAATTATCATTGAAGTAATGTCCCTGACTTTAGGAAGTTATTAATAGTTAAAAAATTCAATTATAGAGCAATATTCTTTTTCTAACTCTCATGAGTTGTCAGACTCATCATTTGCTAGCCTGTCTGATTTCTAATGTCTAGTGGAAAAAAGTCAGGCAAAGAATGGGGAGCAGCAAACATATTGACATAGCACCAATCTGTGGGACTAGAGGGCAAATACTGGGGATTATAGTCTCAATTTGGTGCATAGCCAGAAAAAAAAAAAAAGTTTAAAAATTTCTCCGATGACATCGGAGGAGCAGATCCAATTTAGTTGAGAATTGGAAACAATAAAACACAGTGATTGTGGTTGTCTATACTATGATCTCAGAACACAAAGCAATTATTTAGCTAGGTTTGATTTGAAGGCAAAATTTTTGTTCAGGTGGTATTTATAATCATTTTTTTTACAAAGCATCTTGAATAAAATTCCACCCAAAGAAATTTCATTGTCATTGACAGAGATCTGTATAAAGTCATTCTCTTCTTTATCACAAGGCAATTACCGCCTTTATCACTGCACTTCAACAGAGAATATTGTTTTGTTTCTCAAGAGGTTCAAGATAACTACTTGTGTAGCAGCAATACCTGTGATAAAAACCACCACCGCATTGACTCCATGACTCCATCTTTCTTTCCATAAGGTACCTAAATTACCTGGCTGATACTTCAAGACACCTGGCAGTTCTCTTAAATTCTAATCAGCATTATATTTTGTGGCATTGCTTTATAGTATGGTTTTTATAAATTGATCCATTTTCAACTATTATTTTTCAGTGCTACATTGTAACTCACATTTTGTTACCCAGAAAGAAATAAACTGCTGCCACTTTTTTTGTTCTGTGTTGTGTTTTTTTTTTAAGTATTTTTGGTACCCAACCTTTCTGACAAGTCAAATATATAATTCTCCACCTGTAGAAATAAACACATGATAGGTAGAAGTCATTTTAGCCAGTATTTCTAAGCAGGTTGACAACTGGCATTGATTGTAAATGTCTTAAAATAGCCTTTCCCTTGTATATATGGGCTTTGATTTCTGGAAATAGTTTTGTCACCAGCAAAAGGGCTTCACTGGAGCCACCTACTGTGAGCCTGTGCTATTTTCGAGGGCATGTCAGAAGAATAAAAGTTCTACTTCCGTCTGATTAGACTCCTCTGAAAGAAGCTGACAGGCAAGTAAGAAGAGTTGTTTTTGTAAACTCTGTGCAGCTTATTTTCCGAAGCATTTGCTAGTTTGTACAATATAATGAAGATAAAGCTGCCTATTGCAACCCCTGGAAGGCTTAAGGGTTTTCAGATCATTCAGCTATTTAAAACTTACATAGGAATAGTTTATCTAGTTGTTTTATGAGTTCTTTTCTTCCTAGTACGTTAAGAAACTATTCTTGTAACTTTATGTTGATCTACCAATTCTTGTATGTTTCACAATCATAATGATAGTTTCTAATTTGTTTAAAAATAAATAGCAAAAATGAGCACTTATGAATTTCCGAGAACTGAGCTAAGTACTTCATGTACAAGCCAATTTCATCGTCATGTTATCAATATGTGATTAAGTATTAGTTGGGCATTCAAGTGAGGAGAAGGTGGCTACCATGGGAGACATACCTTCCCCGGGTTTCCATGTCTGTTCATTAGTTTAGATAATTTAGCTGGGACTTAAATCCAGTTTCTCCTAGATAATTCATAATTATAAATGTCACTGTTGTTTATTATTTAATAAACTGTTACTGATGTATTCTTTGCTACTAGACATTTAGGTTTTATATAGCTTTTAAATTATATTTATTGCTATAAGGAATATCTTGGTACATTTGGCATGTGATTTCTCTTAAATTGTTTTCTAGTAATATGAGCTCTGGGTCAAAGTATATAAATAATTTTATGGCTTTTTATTGAATTGCGATTGTGCTTTTGAAAAGGGTTGCATGGATTTTAAAATACAAAGAGGAGTGTAAAAATAAGAGAGCAAAAGGAATAAAAAATAACATGAAAAGATGAAGTTAGAAGAAGGAAAAAGTTGCAACTCTCTTTGAGAGGAACTGAAGACCCTAATTGGCATTTGAAGTATTGCTTCCTTTCATAAATACGTTTTTCAAATTATAACATCTATTTAATGGACATTTTCTCTCACAAAATTAGACTGAAACCATCTCTTAGTGAGATCGGGAGTAACATGCATGTAAGTTGGTCCCCAAATCAGATATTTTCAGAAATGTGTGTGTCTCGGCTACATAGCTAGATGTGTGTGCCTCAAGAACCATGCAGGAATAAAAACAGCAAACTCAGAAATCCATCCTTGGAAGAATGAGCACAGCACTTCAGAATACTCTGAATCAAAGCATAATCGGGTTCAGCTGTTAGGATAGACAAGCTATCATTTAACAGGGGTGGGGAAGGGTGGAACAGCTCAGAAAACCAAGCCCCAAACTAGGCTGGGACACTGTTTTTATTACGTTTTGAGCAAATACTCCACTCTGTCTGGGATTTGGGCAGTCTTCCTATCAGATCATGTCATTTTCAAACACTCTTGCCAGAATAATTGTAAAGAACAGATGTGTTTGAGTGTGAATGTGTGTGTGGACAGAAAGAAAATACAGAGACAATTTGTTTTCACCTTTCTTCAATATCAGAAAACTCTGCTGCTGTTTGTATTACTTTTCATTGCCACGGTAGTAAATGACCACAAACACAGCGGCATAAACAATACAAAGTGATCGTGTAATTCAGTGAGCCAGAAGTCCAATAATGGTCTCGCTGGACTGAAATCACGCTGACATTAAGGCTGGGTTGTTTTTTTTTGGTGGAGATTCTAGGGAATAATTAATTTCCTTACCCTTTCTAGCTTCTAGAGGCCATCTACAGCAGGTCGTCAAATAATGTCGCTTTGTTCTACTGCGTCCTGTTAAGATGTTGATGAGGAGGGGCAGGGAAGCCACTCCCAGACCGGCCCCGCTAACGTGGGTAACGGGCATTCTCCCCACCTCTGCGTAGGTTTCCCTAGGGACTCCGGCTTCTTCCTGCATCTCAAAGATTTGCACGTGGAGAACCGGTGTATCTAACTTGCCCTAGTCTGAGTGCTATGAGTGTGGGTGTGAGTGCGCCCGTGGTGGAAGGACTTCCTCTCCGGGTGGGTCCCGCCTTGCGCCCTGAGCTCTGCGGGTAGGTTCTCGCCACCCACATGACCTGGAACTGGAAAAAGCAGGTTAGAAAAGAATCATCTTGTTTTTATGAGTCTTTCTTAAATATGTAGCGCACATTTATTTCAGTGTTTAATATTAGCAGTGTTGTGCTTCTTTGAAAGTTTGGTGATGTTTTCATCACCAGAAACCTGCTGGAGGAACTTAATTCATTTGCATCAATTAGCCTAGGGTAAAATTGGTTTCCATAGACAACGTATCTCTTCCTGTTTAGAAAAAAAAAAGAAAGAAAGAAAATGTAGCTCCCTGCCCTGTTCATATAATTTTACATAAACACTCTCTTTGAGGCTGAGGCAACTCTGACTGGTTTTCAATGTGAAAATAAAATATAAAAATTGTCCTTAGAGTTATTTCTAAACAGAATTTGTCTCTAATCCTAATGCAACAGCAATGTACATGATGATCAGTATTCAATATTTTTCACGTGGCAAGCATTGGGGGTAAGGTCAGGACTGTAATCTGGGGGCTATCTCAGTGTAAAATGGGCATCCTCAAGTGCCACTGGCGAATATTCTCGGAGCAAACAGGAGAGGGGTTTTAAAGTTGCAGGGTGCAAGAATCTAGCAAAAATGTTAAGTGAGGACTTAGAGCACATTCCTTGTCTTGTGGCCTTCCTCCATCTTTGAAGCCAGCCATGTTGTATCACTCTGATCATTCCTTTGTTGTGACATTTCTCTCTGACTAGTCAGGAAAATGATCTGCTTTTAAACATTCGTGTGATTAGTATTGTCTTACCTAGTACTCCTGGAGACTCCATCTCAAAGTCCTTATATTTAATTATAAAAAGCCCCTTTGCCATGTAAGGAAACACTTTCACAGGTTCTCAGGATTAGGACAGGGATATTTGGGAATCAGGGGGTGTATTTTGCCTACAATTGTGACATAAGTTCTAATAAGGAGATTTGGCTGGGTGATAAATTACTCTTCATGTCAGCTTAACACGGCAGGTTGTGATAACAAGTATATTAAAGATAATGCAAAAACCTTTAACAAATGTTGGATCTGAAGTCGGACCTTGTGACTTGATTCCTGGCTCGATTTCTCATTAGCTGTATGACCTTGTATGAATTATTTTACCTCTGTTCCTCAGTTTCCTCCTCTTTAAAACATAAATAAAAATAGCAGTCCTCAACACATTCTGAGAATAAATGTAAAACATTTTCAATAGTGCATAAATGTTCAGTGTTAGTTAATAAATTTTCACAGAACAGGTTAACTTAGCATAAGTTAACTGTGTTAAAAAAAAAGAGATGAAACTATAACCACATATTTTGTTTTTGCAAAATCATTTTGCATAACCTTGAATATTAAAATAATACACCCATTTAATGATATGATAAATATGTGTATAGCTTTAAGACAGAGAAACAACTGGGACATAGAAATATTAATCATGCCAGTAATAGCCTCACAGTTCATAAACAAAAAGTTGCTATCAAACCATCATTCATGTGATACTAGGCTTGAAAAAAATGAACATCCTAAACCAACTGTCCTTAGTAGGAAAGATTTCTCTTTAAGTTGGAAAATAATGGTTCACCTTTAATTGTTTGATTAATTCAAGGAAAAATATGTAAAGGACCTCTAGTTTACGTTGGCTTGTATTAAACTAGATAATATTACTAATAAAAGAAAATGGAAAGCTAAAACTGGTGCAAACAGTGATTCTGAGAGGAGAAAAGTGCTCACAGAGAAACCCTCAGCAGAAATCAAAAGCACAAGCATATGAGATCTGCTAGTGGTTCTAGAAGACAGAGTTCTTACAGGCAGATGGTGAACATCCCCATTAGAATTTCCATAGCCTGATAAGTCATGATGAAAGGCCATTAATGATAGGCAATAGTGGAATAATTTATACAAATAATTTAGTTCAGAACAATTCTTTGTAGAAAGCATTTGGATGAAATCATGAGCTGGAATTAGGCATGCCTAGGCTTGGAGTTTGGGGGATAAAAAGATAAATAGACATAAGTTCTGCCCACGAGAGGCAGAGAGTCAAAAAATATATAAGAAATACTTATATGCACAGACTATAAAAATATAACCTATTTGTCATAGGATCATTGGAGAAAAATTATAGAAGTTGAAAGATTTGATCAACTTAATAATTAGGGAGGATTTTACATGTTATGTCAGGAGCTGGGCATTTTACACATTTGATATTTCATTTTCACAAATTTCTGTGAGTTTAATATTATCCTCACTTGAAAGATAAGAAAGCTAGAATGGCAAGAGGTTAAGTAGCATACTGTACATGTGGAGTTGGGATCCAAAAGCGCATCTGACTCCAAAGTTCATGGGTTTTCTAATGCATCATGTTATTGTAGTTTATTGCCATATGTATGTGATTATGTGTTGTGTGTGTTTGTGTATGCATCTGGTGGTAGCATCAAGGAAAAAAATCACATTTAAGTTAATCTTTCTGGTTACGGTATCTAGATGACTGGCACGTCTTCAATCAAGGTGTAAAGGCAAGAGAGTAGAGTGTTTAAGAATTTTGAGTTTGTTTCCTTTGATAATAACAGAGCTTCTCCAGCAAAGAATAAAAAAAGGGGGGGGGTCACTGGGGTGTGCAATCTGTGAAACTTTTTGTTGAGATGCATCTTTAGTAGATTCCTAAAAGAATTTTGGGTGTACCAGGAATGAACTTCCAAGTGTCTTCTCCCAGTGGAGTCTCACAAGATACACAGAATCCCTCCAGCAATGACTTCTGGCAACTTTTGTGAAATGTTGTCTACAAGGGAAGCTCAATAGAGACTCAATGTCCAAAGTTTTTATGAGGTGTTGATCACATAGGCACTGTCTCTCTGCCTAGTACATATCAAATTTACAGATTCCCAGAAAGAAAAGCAGGTATCCGTATTCTCCTTATTGCTTGCACAGAAGTTTAGTCATGTTGAGCCACTCTGACCAGTTAGGGGTTGGGAACCTTCCCCAAATCTAAGTTCCCAGATGCCAGCTAATGGCCAACCTGGCAAGTAGCCATTTTTAAAAGGGTAGCAGTCTCAGGCTGGGTAGGGTAATGCTCTTTCTGAACACAAGCATAATATGCACAATCATTTACATACAATAACCAGAACTACTAATGGAAGTGGGCCAATAAAATTAATATATTCTATCCAATCCAATTAAAAGTATTCTCTATTCTTGAGGTGAAAGGAGAAAAGGATGAGGAGAAAAGACCAAGAAAAGCTACTCTAAGTTAGTTCAAAGCCAGTAGTAAGTGAGGAATGAAGACTAAAAATAGGAAAAGAAAGAATTTTTCTTATCAGTCAGCATACCCAGAAAAGAAAGTCAGGCCTTGTTATTTATAGATTTCTTATTTGCAAATCACTTACTTGCTAAATTTTTTAAAATTCAAGCTCAATACTCACTGCCATTTTCATGGTTCTTTGCATACATGCACAAAACAACAAAAAATTTGAGTTGCCCAAGACCATGTTTCCAGCTGGTGTCAAACAAAGCGTCACTCTCTTGTTTAGGATCTCATGCTGTAATCAAGTATCATTTTCATGGTCTACTTAGTGTCACATTTTTGGCATGTTTGTGTTTTCTGTCAGTGATTTTATTGTTTAAAGTGGCCTCTGAGTGCAAGAAGGCTGTGATGTGTCTGATGGAGAACATTAGTATGTTAGCTAAGCTTCATTCAGGCATGAGTTATAGTGCTGTTACCTGTAAATTCAATGTTAATGATTCAACAGTAATACAGAGCCACATGTAAACAAGGGTATATATTGATCAATTGATAAAATTTTTGTGATCAGAGGCTCATGTGAACCCCATGGGGAACAATGGCCGAGTAGTCATTAATGCAGTGTGTGTGGCATCTTTATAGAACCAAACTATCAGAAAAAAGATAGACTCCTCTATACCACGAGCATCCCTTCTCATGTAATAAATCCTACATATAGGCCTACCATAAAGACACCTGGTTGTGCAGTACAGTGTGTAGGATAAACAGCTATAGCGACCATGGGCATATATGGCTTGTGGCCTGGCTGGGCCAGTGCCTGGAGGACTTATTTTCCTAAACCCTAAAACAAAGGGAAATGCAGAACCAATGATAATAGGTTAATTCAGGGGCTGAATGGGAAACATACAGAAGGTAGAACCTGATTTAATCCAAAGACTTAAACAAATAGGCTATGCTGATCGTAGCATAGAATGTGGGGGATCTAAGGTTTATAGCTGGATTAGGAAGCTACAGGGGGGTAGGGGTGGGGGCGGCGACATGCCTGAGAGTCTTGATAAATAGTTCCAGGTTAAAACTGTTTACTAGTCACAGTACAACTTCAGAGTATGTTGTGGCTCCCAGGACTCTGCTGCCAATTTGGAGCATCCCTCCTGTCACTGCCAGATAAGAGTTACAGGGTAGGGGCAGCAGCTCCAAGACAAAGCTTAGTGAAGGTACTCAGTTGTAACACACTACTAGACACGTTGTTTCCATCTGCTTTGGAAGACCAAAATGTTCCCCCTCCCCAAAGTATCCCATTAGAGATTAAAGCAACCGCTTACCACCCCCACTAGAAAATACACCTAATGCGAATAGACAGCTATTTTACAGTCTTGAAATCTAAACTTGTTTATTAATCAAAACTTCTCAACAAAATCTTGTGTTAGAACAAACCTGAAATTTAATTTCAGAAGTCACTTTATCAAAATGCATGTAAAGTGACTTTGAAATCTGTCACAATTAGCAGTCACTGTAAGTCAAAACATATTTTTCACAGAATACCTTGGGTCTGTATATAAAATGCAACATCAAGTTTTGGATGTTTGCTGACGTCTCCCAGTTGGTGACCCGTTTATCAGAGAGCTGCAAACAGGGCTTTGTGACACAAGCCACTTGGAAAGATTCCTTATAGATTTCATTGCCTAATAAAAAGTCTGATGAGAAAATGCTACTGTCACACATTTTGATATTTTTGAGCTGTGGTAAACACATTCCTGACAGCAGGGTAATCAATATGAATAAGGGAAGGCATTTTAGAGGAACTTTTCATCTTCAGATTGAGACTGAAGTCTTCTTGATTTGCTCACCCCTCAAAAACCTTTCTTCCCAATTATCTTTTGTGTTCCTCCCTCCCTGGCTGCTGCTGATGAATATTTTTACAACACTCATGCTATTAAAGCATGCACTCATGACCCCATTGTAACACAAAGCAAATAATGCACACAGGGAATGCAAGCACATAACTGCTAATCATGCCTTTTAAATGCATTTGAACTTGCCTTATTGAAATGAATGCAAGCTTGACAAAAGACAGGAGGCAAGACACCAAATCAGGAAAGCAGATTCTCTGAAAATAATTCACTTGAAGGACTGCAGTGGGGTAGAAATTGAGGACAATGCAGTACCACAAAGTGAAGTCACCTGCTTAAACCATACAAACAAGTCACCACTCATGAAAGCTGTACAAATTAGAGCTCTGTGTCATCTGATTTGACCCATGAATGACTTTTAGATTAAACAATAAATAATGACTTAATATAAAGAACATGGAATTAGAAACACAGGTAGTAAAATGCCTTTTACTCTGATGCAACAAGGCTTTCCAATTTTGCATACCTTACTAGGTATATCATAGACCTGAAAGTGACCGTATACTGAAGCATTTTTACCTATCCTGTCCCTTACCAAATCATAGGTTCACAGCCAACACAAAAGCATAAAATGAAATTAATCTTAGAGAAAATTCTGGTCTGCATTTTTCTGATGGAGAAATCACACAATAGATCGCACACGGTACTAGAACACAGATCTAAGAGCACATGACAAACTGCTCAGATCCCACCTATGTAAACGTCAAACCTGTGAGTTACTCTATGGTTATTCTTTATTTTGTGTAATTCACAGATTTCAAAAAAGGGAGATGGTGATATATTAGAATAAAATAAAATAAAATCCTTTAAGCAGGGGTGGAAATATTTAGGTAAAAGTTAAATCTTCAACGATCGAGTGTAATAACTCAACATTTAGACTTCATAATGAAAATATTACATTTTATTATCTGTGCAGAAAAAATATGTATAATTTGAATTCTTAAAATTGCATAAATATTCAGCGTTTGGAGGGACACTGTTAGAGATTTGAGAATAATACCAGAAAAATTAAATAAAAAAATAAGAACAAAATCCTAAAATCATTGCACTAAATAAACTTAGAGATTAGAATTCTATAATTCCAAATTATAAATCCTGCTGAAATGAAAGTTACAAGAGTGGTGAGATGCTTGGGATTAGACCAATTCCAAAGTTTTTCAGAGGAACATTTCTTAAATATTATTTGTTTAATAATCTTCACATGTAAGAGTAGTGTGAGCATTTGGTCTTCCATTAAGGTGAAAACACTCTAACCCATTCTCAACATCCGGGAGAAAATTCTTGATTTTTATTGCCAATGATGCACAATTAGTTTACAGAAGAATTTAAGTATATTTGTCCAACCTTAATTTGTCACTTTTAAACACTATGCCATGTTCCAAAACAATGAAGGTTTTTCTACAAACACACTGTGACTTTACAACATAATTACATATAAAAATATATGTATTTTTTTCCCCAGTTCTTCACAAGTATTGAATCTGAGTTAGTGCTTCTGCTCAAGCACTGTACACACCCACACTTTTTTTAGCCAGACAAGAATTAAATGTCACACCTGGATAGCTGAGCAGCTCACATTTGATGAAAGGACTACTTTGGATGGCAAATCAGCCACAGTTGAATGCCTGCTATGAATGTTGGAAAGTGTCATTATACATTATTGCAGAATGTCATTTTCATTCAGGCAATTTTTCTTCCAGTCCACTACAAACTTACTTTCTCTTTCTCACTTTCTCTCTCATAATTTAAATATAAATAGTTATAAAACAATGAGAGCTGTGATGAAAATACATAAGGATAATGTAAAGTGTCTTTGGCAAGAGTAAGAAAAAGATAAAACAAAATTTTCCATCTAGAAAAAACAAAGCTACAATACAGTGTTATTTTGTTTTATAGAATTATTCCTAGTTCTGAAATATAGGACTTGGTTTTAAGTCAGCAGGATGTCTCATAGACAGATGCTTTTTACTCTATCAAAGCTTAAATAACCAGGATTGAGTTATATTTTCCTCCAACAATTCCTAGCTCAGTTGTCATAGATCAATAGAGCTAGCCATCTCTCGCTACACTGGGCCTGACTAAAATTAGCTGAGTGACTCAGAAGGCAGTTATATGGGACATAACAGGCAACTTTATCGGAATCTCAGAACAGATCAGTGGTACTGATTTGCTTGTGGGCACTTCTCTACTTGTCCAAAAAGCACAGCTAAAAACTCTTTCAGTGACAATGGACTGTGACTCATAAAAGATTATGTTTCTACTTTCTCATTAGAATTGTGTTTTCTGCTTACTGTGTTTTCAGAAAACCTACTACAGATTTGCCCAGGGAATTTCTCTTTCTCTGCTGTTCTTTTCCTCCTTTCCCCCACATTCTTGGCCCATTACATCCAGGTGATTTAGGCAGAGGTCAACATCATTCCATTTTTATGTATGTGGTCTAATACTTCTCAGGGCTAAAGGCTGCGAGTCTTCTGATTTCTAACCCTGGATCCTGTTCATTCCATACACTGGAGGTAGCCAGATAAAACAAGGACACTGGCACATGCTCAGGGTAGGACAGAACTGGCACCAATCATTACCATTTCTTAAAGTGATTCCTACTTTTCCTAATTCTTAATTTTAATCAAATTTTATGGAATAAAGAAAAAAATAAAGACAGTTTCCTGGTATGGTCATTTGGTAGGCAGATAACTGTTATCTTTAAATATGGGCGTATTAATAATTACACCTGGTGGGCACCCAGTTATGTGAATAAAAAGGCCAAGGTAACTGAAGAGCTAGTATTTTCTTGACCTGGAGATTCCCCTGGGAGGTTGGAGAACGAACTGGGCAGCACATCTCATCACCAAGCGCAGAGTGCAACTTAGGGCACGTTCTAACATACATGGAAGACATGTTACCTTCAATGCTCAACAAGAGAGAAAAACCTGGGAGATTTAACTGTCTTCTCCCTAGCCAATGTGTTGACTGCCATATATTTTTTAGCAGGCAAGCAAAGCTCCCATAGACACCCTGTGGAGATTTCTCACCACTAAATTGAAATATACAATCATCTTAAATTGGTAATGAGGCTCAAATGAATGTGCTGATATAGGTGAACAGATACTGTTATGATACAACAGACAGATTATCTGTTTCTCACTGTCTGCATTTTTAAGAAGGCTTCATTCCCTGGGTAGAAGGTAAGAGCTGAAAAATACAACCTTGCCATGACAGAATGCTCACATCTGGCATACGCAGCTGAATCTTCACATGCCAGCCTCCACTTACTTGTTGCTACATATATTAGAGCATTTATGTAGTTCTGGTTCTCCTCTAAAGGTCGGAATTGTCTTTCCATCAACCTGCAACTCATCAAAGCCCTAAATTCTAAAGATTATAACTCTGATCAAAGGCAAAGCCTCTGCTCTAATTTTACTGGCAAAGAAAATGTGAAAGGATCCCTAAAAACAAACCAAACACCACATTGTTGCACATTTTCCAAAGCAGAGTAATAGCTAGTTTTGCCACACATTTGAGCATCTATTAAGTGATGAAAAAAAAAAATTCTCATGTACTGATGTATTAAAATTTTTTTTCTGGGAAGCTGGGATGGCTCAGTGGGTTAAGCTCTCACTTTGCAGCCCCGGGGACTGAGGATCGAATCCCAGTCCCGGCCCGTGTGGACCCATATGCTGAACTGGAGAGTGCCCCCAGTTCAGTTCTCACCAGGGTGAAGACCCCAGCCCAGTTCCTGCCCTGTGCAGCCCCGCGCCCACCTGTGGAATGAAACTATGTGGAAAAACCAATGATGTGCAACTATGGAGACTGTTCTGGGTCCTCCCCCTTCTCTCTGTCTCTGTCTCTGTCTCTGTATCTCTCCCTCTGTCAAAAACAATAAAAATAAATCTTTAAAAAAATTTTTTTTTCTTTCTTTGCCTCACTTTTTTCCTCCTATGAGGTTTTTCTTGCCCTTCACTGGTCCTTAAATTACAGTTTAACACCGCGTTAAGTTTACAAGTGATTTTGTATGATGCAAAATAAACAAGAAATCTATTTCTAGATTCTATAAACAAGAATATAAAACTTGTATAAAGGAAAATAAAACTTCTGTAAATTCACTTTTAAAAAATTACCAGTCTTTTCTAAAGCAACATTTAAATGATTCACATGGTCTTATTTTCCCTTCTCTCTTAATGGTTCCTTCTTTGCTAAGTATTGGAAGTCAGTCTTCTTTTCTTAGGAAAACTTCATGTAGCCAGCTTTTTCAACCCTGTCCTTTGAGAACACTACAGAATGGAATTAAAGAAGTTGGGTAATGGAGGGGAGATTTAGACAGAAGAAACAGAAAGTTCTTATTGTCTGTGGTGGTTAAAGTAAATGCAGATCTCATTCTGCTTGATGTCGTTTATTTCCTGCTCTCCTAGTTTACAAAAAGATGATTCTTTTCTCTTGAACAAGCATGTTATGGTCTTGTGAGTAGAGAACAATAGTCATTTGTTTTAATAACAACATTTCCCAGTGGTTAGAAAGCTGGTGAAGTTATGACCTGTCTATGAACCTAAATTTAAAGTTATAATATTAGCATCTCCTAGAAACTACACTATTACATATTTCCACTACAGAGTAGTGGTGAAAATAATTCCTTTAGCACCACTGTCATATTTTAAAACTGATATTTGAAAATAGATTCAAATACGCAAAATACGTAAAACTAACAAGTTTAGAATCAGAAGAGATATACAGCAGTGTGATTTTCTGCTCCGAATCGAAAATTAACACTCAGTTCCTATTTTCAACGATCACTAGAGTTTACAGGGAGATTCATACTAACAACAGTAGATATGTCTTAGTAGATGAATATTTCATGCTGCTTTCAGTAGCAGAGATTAGGAAAGTTGAGCTCCTCTTTCAACTCTGAGACAAACTCAATGAATGACTCAAAGCAGTTACCATCTTCCTTTGGGCCTCAGTTTCCTTAACTGTAAAATAACAGCAGTCCTAACTTCAGTATTTTGTTTCTGTAACTTGATATGGAAGTATCCTAGGTAGCATAAGGAAAGGAAACTGTTTATTACAAGTAGCAATTAAAAATGTGTATCATTTGTTTGTTTAGAACAATCACTGGTCAGTTGAGATAACCATCCTTAAAGAGAAAACATTTTTTTTTACATAAATCTTTTTTCTTAAATACAATGAACACTCTTCAGTGCCAGCATTACCTACTGATGACAATGGCTCGTCCATTTGCCTCTAGCAAGCCTCTTCAATAATGCTTATGATTTAAATCCATTACCTGCTGTGAATGCTACATGTAAACACTGATATGGGAAATTTATAAATAACACAGTATGTGAATTAAATCAGTTCGGCCTATATTTTGTTTACATAGCTTTTATTTTTTTAAGTACCTGCACTATCACAATCACCTGACATTTAAAATCACTACATGACAAAACTATCAGTCATTTCATTTTTAATCTGAATTAAAAACAAACAAAAACTAAGACCCAAATGCATAAGTGTGGGGTGTGTGTGTGTATTAATCATTTTTTTTTTTTTTTAAATATATTTTTATTTATTTATTTATTTTTGACAGAGAGAGGGAGAGGGAGGGAGAGAGAGAGAGAGAACTGAACTGGGGGAGCTCCCAGTTCAGCATATGGGTCCACACGGGCCGGGGCCGGGATTCGATCCTCAGTCCCCGGCGCTGCAAAGTGAGCGCTTAACCCACTGAGCCATCCCGGCTTCCCC
>PVKE010037752.1:0-15757 GCA_004027555.1 Craseonycteris thonglongyai
TTGATTTTTGTCATCTTCAGAACAATGTGCCTTGGAGAAGATCTGCTAGGGTCTAGGAAGTTAGGGCTTCTGCTTTCCTCTTGGATTTGGGGCTGTAATTCCTTCCACAGGTTAGGGAAATTTTCATCCACTATTTGTTTTAGTAGACTCTGAGAAGATTTCATGTCGCTTCCTTCTGGTACCCCTATTATTCTAATATTGTTCTTTCTGATGGAGTCAGAAAGTTCTTGTAGGGCTCTTTCATTTCTCTCGATTTTCCTTTCCCTTACTTCTTCCCTCTGTGACATTTCCATGTTTGTATCTTCAATTTCACTCATCCTTTCCTCTAGCTGGTCAGCCCTGCTTCCTATGCTGGTCAGTTCTTTTCTCAGCTCTCCCATGATGCCTTTCATTTCAAGGAGTTCCTTTTGGTTCTGCTCTAGCTTCTCAATTTTATTGGTAAAGTACTCATTTTGCTCAGAAAATTTCTTGTTGAGGTCATTTAACTGTGTCTGGTTACTTTGCCAGCATTGAGTGAGCTCTCTGAGTGTCTTGATTAATGCAGAGCTGAATTCTGTTTCACTTAGTTTTGATTCCAAGTGTGCAAGGTCCTTTACTAAAGACTGCCCCTGATCTTCTGGAGGGGCTTTGGATTCTGAGGTGTGCATTGTGTTTGATGTGGTTCTTTTTGCTTTACGCATGAGTCTGTTTTCCCTCTGGGGGTTTGCCGATCAGATGGGCTTCTCTTTTTTTTTTCTTTTGGACTCAGTTGTGGGAGAAGGAGATTTTGGGAGAGGTTTGGGGGAAGCAGACAGCTTCTGTGTCCTGGGGCACTTCAGGTTGCTGTATTAGTTGTGAGATAGCAGGGTAGTAAAGGTGTGGCCAGGGGTGGGGGCATGTGAGTAGGAGCTAGGAAGGGCCTGAGACACAATAGCAGATTCCTCTTTCAGCAGGGGGGCTGGTGGTTCAGTGGGGGCGGGGAGCAGGAGCTCTGGTCTTTCCTCCTCCTGGCTGCCCCTCCTTCAATCGTATCTGTAAGCCACACCCGCATGGCAGCACTTGGATGGGCTGGGGCTTGGCAGTGGCCCCGGTCGGCTGTGCAGTTTCACGCACAGGCAATGACACCGTGGAGACCCGGTCGGCAGCCCAGTTGTGCACGCGGTCCACAACGCCAAAAGCCCAGCTGCGTGCTCACGAGCAGGCAGCAGTGCTGCAGCGGCCCAGTGGGCAGGGCGCCGAAAGCTGGTCCCACGCACAGGCAGCAGTGCTGCAGTGGCCTGGCGAGCAGGGTGCCAAAAGCCCTGTATTGCGCCGGCAAGCAGGCAGCGGCGCTGCAGGGCGGCCCGGTGGGCGGGCTACCAAAAGCCCGGGTGCGCACACGCAGCAATGCACAGCGGCCCAGTGGGCGGGGCGCCGAAAGCCCAGCCGCGCACTTCCACGCAGGCAGCGGCGCCGCAGCGGCCTGGCGAGCAGGGCACCAAAAGCCCAACTTAGCGCTGGCAAGGAAGCAGCGGCGTCATGACGGCCTGGCGGGCGGGGCACCGAAAGCCCGGCGCCGTGGACGCCCGGTGGGTGGAGCGCCGAAAACCCTGTGCGCACAGGCCGTAGCTCGGGCGGCAGGCGCTCTATGCTTCCGGCTCTGTTGAGACCACCGGATTCACTCCAAGCATGTCCAGTGCAGCTATGCCCACTCAAGCCCCAGCCCTCACTCCAAGAGCCCTGTCTTCAGAAGGCGCTCCTTCACAGTCAATCTCCTCCATAAATCAGGGGTGCTGAGCCATTGCGGGCTGGTGCCTTGCTCTCACCCTACCCGTCAGGAAGTGCAGCCGCCCTGCTCCACAGTCCCTGTTCCACTTTAGGCTCTGTGATCTGATTAGGGCACTGTGTGCTGTCCCTTGAGTTCGGATGTTAAATTGTCCACAGTCTTGTGGGGATTCCACGGTCCCTAGGTCTCGGCTTCCAGCCTGCCCTCGATCCAGCTCCACTTTGACCGTAGTCCCCCACTCCCCCTTTGTTTTTGCCAGCCCCGGGCCGCGCTCCGAGTCTCTGTCCCCGAACCGCTGCTTCCCTTTTTCTCTCCCTCTCTCCCCTTTTTTCTCTAACCTTTGGGTGTTGTTCTGCGTTGTGTGGTTCTCTTAGTTGAGGTTTCTTCTCAGGGTTTCCCCTGTGGATTCCCCTCTGTTCACAAGGCCCTTCCCAGGCAGTTATCGGCGTTCTCTCATGCCGCCATCTTGGATCCTTCTCGATGAGATTTTCTTTCTTAGTTACTTTCAGTTTTATATTCCACATGTGAGTGAAGTCATGTGGTTCTTAGCTTTTTCTGTCTTGCTTATTTTTCTTAGCATGATGATCTCCAGTTCCACCCATGTTGTTGCAAATGGAAGTATTCATCTTTTCTTATAGCTGAGTAATATTTTATTGTATATATGTATCACAGCTTTTTTATCCAGTCATCTATCAAAGGACACTTTAGTTATTTCCATGACTTGGCCACCATGAATAGTGCTACAATGAACCTTGGGGTACACACGTGTTCATGAACTGAGGTTTTCAAGTTTCTGTGTAGATACCGAGAAGGGGGGATTGCCATCATATGGTAGCTCCATTTCCAATTTTCTGAGGAATCTCAATACTGTCCACAAGAAAATATTATGAAAGGCCTTATGCCACCAAATATAATAAACTAGAAGAACAAATTTCTAGAAACATACAGTTTACGGAGACTGACCCAATAAGAACTGGATAAACTAAATAGACCAATAAACAGTAAAGAAATTGAAACAGCAGACGTCATCAAGATGGCAGCATGAGAGGAGCTCTTGAAACCTCTCCTGGAAAGACAACAATTTAACAACTAAAATCCAACCAGAGAATCCCTAAATAGCGCACAGCCTCAGCTGAGAGACCCAATGAAATACCTAAAGCTGGAGAAATGAGGCGAGTGAGAGAGAAAGAAAGGAAACCATGTGGAGACCCACCATGGAGCGTGATCGTAGACCCACCCAGTGACCGACCCAGAGGCTGACCCGAGTCCAGCAGAGGAGAGACTGACTGAGGTGGGAGCATGGGGCCCGGGTCCAGGAGCAGAACAACTCTGGGTGGGTTGGAGGCCTGGAATGGACAGAGGCAGAGGCATAGATGCCAGAGCGCGGAGGATGAAGAAAGTGGGCCCGGCTGACGGTGGTGAGAGGCCCCGGACGGAGTGTGTGTGTGGGGGGCACAGCCGGGGTGTGGTGAGGGTGGCCAGAGCGTGGGGCAGGAGGCTGGAGCGAGGCACTACCAGCAGCCAGAGATCGGTGCAGGTGACCAGAGTAAAGATCTGGCTGCCAGCGCTGGAGTTGGGCGGCTGGAGCTGGGGGCCCACGGAGCATGAAGCCGGCAGCTGGAGCTGGAGGTGGGTGTTCCAGTGGCTGGAGCACTGACACCGGGAGTGTGTTGTTGACTGAGGCACAGAGTGGCCCTCAGTGAGGTGAGGCCCCAACCAGAGCACTGCATGGCCTTGGACATGGAACCTGGCTGCTTCCCCTTGCTGTCTCCCAGGGCTCACCCCGTGGGCCTTGCCCATGGCGGGCCTTCAGTGAGCTACTGCCGGGAAGCTGCCATTACCCTGTGATGCAATCAGACCTGCACCTTTCCTAACAAACCCCACCTTCACTCTTTCCCTTAAAGCCAGAAGAGGGAAGCCACCATTACCCTGTGAAGCAAATAGACCTGCACGTTTCCAAACAAGCCCCGCTCTCACCTGTCCTGCTGAAGTCAGCAAAGGGATCTAGGTTGGCAGCGTCTGACAGCAGTGGGATCTCAGAGGCATAGAACATCGCCCACCATACCTTCCCAAAGAGGAGGCATACAGAATACAGGGCAACTGAGTCAAAGAGAAGTCCACCTCCTAGGAAGTCTCCCACTGTGATAAAATGAAATAAATAAGAGGAAATATGATAAGGCACTAACACCAGCTAGGAAGTAAAAGAAAGATACCTTCACATCTCCCAAGGGAAAAAGTCCTCATGTCCAGGGAACAAAATTCTCCAGCAGTGATGAATACCCCTTTAAACAAAAGAGCTCAGAACAAGAGAGAAAAAGCTCCAGAAAAGGAACTTGAAGATATAAAATTATATGAGCTAAATGACAGAGAATTCAGGGTTGAAATTATGAAAATGTTCAAAGAGATCAGAGAAAACTGGCAGAGTACACAGAAGGAGCTAAATGATCTCAAAAAGGAAATGGAATCTATGAAAAGGATGCAAACAGAAATTCTAGAGATAAACAACACAATAAAAGAAATGAAAAATGAAATAGCTAGCACAGGAAGCAGAGCTGACCAGATGGAGGAAAGAATTAGTGAAATTGAAGACAGAAATCTAGAAATGTCACAGAAGGAAGAAGAGAGAGACCTAAAAGCTAAAAGAAATGAAAGATATCTACAAGAACTATCTGACTCCATTAGAAAAAATAATATAATAATAATAGGTATTCCAGAGGGAGCAGAGGACAAGATGGGCACAGAGAATCTACTCAGACAAATAGTAGATAAAAACTTCCCAAATCTATGGCAAGAACTGAAACCTCAAATCCAAGAAGGAAACAGGACCCCTAGCTATTTGAATCCTAACAGACCCTCTCCAAGGCACGTTATACTAAAGATGTCAAAGGGCAAAGACAAAGAAAGAATCCTCAAGGCAGCCAGAACAAAAAACACCATAACCTATAAAGGACAGCCCATCAAACTCTCATCAGATTTCTCAATAGAAACTCTACAAGCCAGAAGGGAATGGAACAAAGTATTAAAAATATTAAAGGAGATAAGTTACCAGCCAAGAAACCTGTACCCAGCAAAATTATCCATTAGCTTTGTAGGAGAAATAAAGACCTTTGCAGACATATAAAAACTGAAGTAATTCTCCATCACAAAACCAGTATTTAAAGAAATACTGAAGGAGGCTATTGGAACTGAAACAAAAAGTAAAAGTAAATAGAGATAAACTGGAACAACAAAAATATAAAAAGGGGAGGAAGTAAAGACTTAAGTTTCCTAAGAGAATGGAGATAAGAAACATCCTTAAGAAAAGGATCCACTGCATATATGAAACTTTCTTTTATATAAAGTTCATGGTAACCACTGAAAAAGAACTTACTGGGACACATAAAAACAAAAGCTGAGTATACAAAAAAAAACCCCAAAAACAGTCATAAGCACCATCAAAATAAAATAATCAATGGGAAGAAAAGAGCAAATATGCAGTAAAAAAAAAAAGAGCTACCAGAAAACAGAAGATAAAATGGCTATAGGAAATCCTCATATATCAATTATCTCCCTAAATATAAATGGACTGAACTCACCAATAAAAAGACACAGAGCAACAATCTGGATTAAAGAACAAAAACCAACCATATGCTGTCTACAAGAGACACATGTCAGCCACAAGGACAAACACAGACTCAGGTGAAAGGGTGGAAAAAAATACTCCAAGCAAATGGCACCCAGAGAAAAGCAGGTATAGCCATACTTATATCTGACAAAGCAGACTTCAGGATCAAAAAGATAATAAGAGACAAAAATGGACATTTTATAATGATAAAGGGGACAATACAGCAAGAAGATATTATACTTATTAATATACATACCTCCAACCAAGAAGCACAAAAATTTACAAAGCAAATAACAGATCTAAAAATAAAAACTGACAAAAACACAATTATAGTAGGGGACTTAAACACTCCATTGACAGCCACGGACAGATCATCCAAAAAGAAAATAAACAGAGAAATATTAGCTTTAAATGATGCATTAGAGCAACTGGACATAATTGACAGGACACTTAATCCTAAAACACAGGACTATACATTATTTTCCAGTACACATGGAACATTTTCAAGGATAGACCACATCCTGGGACACAAAGCTAGCCTCAGCAAATTTAAGAAGATCGGAATCATACCAAGTATATTCTCCGACCACAAAGCTTTGAAATTGGAGATCAACTACAAAAAGAAAGCAGGAAAAACCACATATACATGGAGATTAAACAACATGTTATTAAAAAATGACTGAATCAAAGAAGAAATAAAAGAAGAGATTAAAAAATACATAGAAAAATATGACAATGAAAACAAAGCATACCAAAATTATTGGGATGCAGCAAAAGCAGTAATAAGAGCTAAATTTATATCACTACAGGCCTTTCTCAAGAAACAAGAAAAATTACAAGTGAACAACCTAATATCACATCTTCAAGAACTAGAAAAAGAAGAACAAAAAACACCCAAAGCCCGCAGAAGGAAGGAAATAATAAAAATTAAAGCAAAACTAAATGACATAGAGAATAAAAACACAATAGAAAAAATACAACAAAGAGCTGTTTTTTGAAAAAATGAATTAAATTGACAAACCCCTGGCTAGACTCACCAAGGGAAAAAGAGAAAACCCACAAATAATGTGAATTAGAACTGAAAGAGGGGAAATTACAACTGATATCACAGAAATACAAAGGATCATACAAAAATACTATGAATGACTATATGCCACCAAATTTTGCAACCTAGAAGAAATGGACAAGTTTTTAGAAACATATAGTCTGCCTAGACTGAATCAAGAACTGGATAACCTTAAAAAAACAATCAACAGTAAGGAAATGGAAACAATCATCCCAAACCTTCCCAAGAGCAAGAGTCCAGGACCAGATAGTCTCACTAAACCAGGGGTCTCCAAACTACGGCCCGTGGGCCGGAGGCCCTCTCATCCGGCCCATGGAGACCTTTTTATGTGAATAAAATAATATTAAATAAATAATTAAAAACAACATCTATGTTTTGATTCTTTTCTATTTGGACCTCGAGTGTGTAGTCGGCCCCCAAACTGCTGTTTGATAGTTAATGCGGCCCGCAGGTTGAAAAGTTTGGAGACCCCTGCACTAAAGAGTTTTACCAGGCATTCAAGGAGAAACTAACACCTATCCTTCCCAAATGTTTACAAATAATTGAAGAAGAGGCAATACTTCCCAACTCATTCTATGAGGCCAACATTACCCTAATACTAAAGCCTGGCAAGGACATCACAAAAAAAGAAAACTATAGACCAATATCTCTGATGAACACCAATGCAAAAATCCTAAATAAAATACTAGCAAATAGAATACAACAATGAATTAAAAAGATTATACATCATGATCAAGTGGGATTCATCCCAGGGGCACAAGGATGGTTCAACACATGCAAATCAATCAATGTAATATACCACATAAGCAAAATAAAAGATAAAAACCATATGATTGTATAAATTGATGCAGAAAAAGCATTTGACAAGATAAAACATTCATTTATGATCAAAACACTTAATAAAATTGGAATTGTTGGAAAGTGCCTCAACATAATAAAGGTCTGATATGACAAACCTTCAGCTAATAGTATACTGAATGTGAAAAACTGAAGCTTATTCTCCTAAAATCAGGAACAAGACAGGGATGCCCCTCTGTCACCACTGCTATTCAATACAGTGCTGGAAGTTCTAGTCAGAACAATCAGGCAAGAGAAAGGAATAATAGGTATCTGAATCAGGAGAGAAGGAGTCAAACTGTCACTCTTTGCAGATGACATAATCCTTTATGTTGAAAATTCTACAGACTTCACCAGGAAACTATTAGAAACAGTAAACAAATGCAGTAAAGTTTCAATGTTCAAAACTCAATTGAATTTTTATATGCCAACAATGAAACTTCAGAAAAGGGAATGAGAAAATCAATAACTTTGGCAATCACAACAAAGAATAAAATACCTAGAAATATATTTGACAAAGAACATGAAGGATGTATATGCTGAAAATTATAAGAAACTGTTAAAAGAAATTGAAGAAGACACAAAGAAATGAAAAGATATTCTACGTTTGTGGATTGGAAGAATGAACATAGTTAAAATGCCCATATTACCCAAAACAGTATACAGATTTAATGTGATTCCCACCAAAATTCTACAGATATTCTTTCAAGAAATAGATTTAAAAAAAAATCATCACATTCATGTGGAGCCACAAAAGACCCTGCATTGCAAAAGCAATCACAAAAAATAACAAAGCTGGAGGGATCATACTCCCTGATTTCAATGTATACTACAAAGTGTCAATAATCAAACAAGCTGGGTACTGGCAGATAAACAGACATGCAGAACCAATGGAACAGAACTGAAAACCCAGAAATCCACAAATTTATGGACAGATAATTTTTGACAAAGAAGCAAAAAATATACAATAGGAAAAGAAAGCCTCTTTAGTAAATGGTGCTGTGAAAGTTGAAAGAAAAAAGCAAAAGAATGAATTGGAACTGCGATCTGTCACCATATCCTAAAATTAACTCAAAATGGATTAAAGACCTCCACATCAGACCTGAAACAATAAACTGTATAGAAGAAAACATCTGTACTAAACTTGATAGACTTTGGGTTCAGGTAGGACTTTATGAACCTTATTTCAAAGACAAGGGAAGTAAATGCAAAAATAAATGAATGGGACCATATCAAACTAAAGAGGTTTTGCACAGCAAAAGAAACCATCAACAAAGCAAAAGAGCAGCCAACCAATTGGGAGAAAACATTTGCAAACAATGTCTCTGATAAGGGGCTAATATCTAAAATATATAAAGAACTCGTATAACCAGCAACAAAAATAATCATTAAAAATTTTTGTATTACGTGCTAACTGTGGTCCAAGCACTAGGTAAGGACTGAATACAAAAGTATGAGCAAGACAGGAAAGCTCTCATCACTCATAGTGTTTACATCCTCAGAGGGGAGGAAGATAGATGTTGTATAGATATATAAAGAAATAAATGTAGGAACATTGGGGTAGCTCAACAGGCTGAGAGCTTGCCTTGCAACCTCAAGGTCTGGTGATATCCAGCCCCGGCCCTTGAAAAACCCACATGCTGAACTGCAGTGCCACCTTCCATGTGGAAGGCCTCCAGTTCTGTTCCCACCCACACAGCTCCACATCCACCTGTGTGGAATGAAACTATGTCACAACTAATGACATACAACTATGGAGTCTGCTCTGGGCCCTACCCTTGTCTCTCTTCACTATCTTGCAAAACAATAAAAATAAATCTTTAAAAAATATATTATTATTATTATTTTTTGACCTAGAGAGAGAGAGAGACAGAGACAGAGACAGAAAGAAAGAGAGATGGGGGAGGGCCCAGACCAGTTTATATAGTTGCACTTCATTGGTTTTCCACATAGTTTCATTCCACGTGTCTGCATGGGGCTGCGCAGGGCAGAAACTGGGTCAGAGGCAGAAACCGGGCCAGTGGCCTCCTGCATGGAGCTCACCCCAGTGAGAACTGAACTGGGGGTCTCCCACATGGGGAGCACACCCCAGTTCAGTGTATGGGTCCTCATGGGCTGGAGCCAGGATCTGATTCTTGAACCCTGGGTCTGCAAGACAAGTGTTCAATCCACTGAGTCATTCCGGCATCCCCTAAAATAAACCTTAAGAAAAAGAAAAAGAAAAAGAAAATAATATAGAATTACAAATTGTAGTGAGTAGCTTGAAGAAAAATTATGTGCCATTCAATTACAAGCCTGTTATAAACAAACAAACAAACAAATAAATGGCTTTTATATTTGTAATCTCATTTGTATTTCTACAGACAATTATCTGACCCCATGTTAATAAGTTGTGGTAGCAGTATAACTAGTTTCTTTGCCTAAAATCTCTCTTCTTTCAATTGTTGTCGTTCAACATGTTTCTTAGCATAATTATGCTGCAATAGATACCGTAGTATGGATTTTAAAATCCTTAATCAAATGGTTCTCTTTGTGGGCAGGTTCCCATATAATAATAGTATCTTTATTATTATAACTATTAGTACAATGTTCCCTCGCTACTTCGCGCTTCATGGTTTGCAGCTTCAGTGCTTCGCAGGTTTTCCCAAAATATTCATCAAAAAATAAAAATGAAAAAGTACAACCATGTCGGCAGCCACATTGCGGAAAGGAGCGTTATTTCATGTTGATGCGCGCGAGAGAAGGATCCCTGCATGTCAAACAAAGAGATGAGTTGACTCAGAGTACATACCACGGGCTCTCACAAAGGCGTGTGATTGGTTTCCGGTGCGACATCGACCAATGAGAAAATTCCTAGGGGCAAATCCTACTTCGTGGTTTTTCAGCTTTCGCGGAAGGCTCTGGTCCCCATTAACCGCGAAAAACAAGGGATCACTATATATATAATTTACATATATTAATTTTATATAATTTTATATGTTATATGCACCATATATTTCTGTGCGTATACTATTAAGCACAGAATATACTAATATACAGAAGGTCCAGACTCTTTGAAAATAGCCCATTTTCCTGTGGATTTATGTTTGAAGTTGGAAAAAAATTAGAAACTAACCTTATGTTTATATAAAGGGATTCTTTTATTTTTATTATTAAATGTGGGTTTTCATTTGTAGGGGATGATGACTATCTTAAGCGTTTGTGTGTTGTGTGTGGGAAAATATTATCCAATGGTTGCATGAAACCCTCTCTACTCATGCAACATTCAGAAACTAAAATCCTACGTATAAAAACAAAGAAATACAGTATTTTGGAGCTTAGAAAAGCATCCAACTGTTACTTCATACATGATGTCAGGAAAGAAAGACATTGAGAATGCAGTTTAGATGTCCTATTGTATTGCTAATCACATAGCTAAATGTGGTAAAAACCACACCATAGCTGAAAATTTAATTTCTCCTTGTATTAAGGATACCATTTTTTGTATGTTTGGTGAAGAACATGTCTGAAAAATCAATACTATATCTTTTTCAGATAATACAATGTCTTGATGAATTCAGGAAATGTCTGATAGTGTCGAGGCTGTCATAGTAGACAGAGTTAGAAAAAGGAAATTATTTTCCATCCAGGTTGATGAAAGTGTAGATGTTGCTGATTTATCTATTTTGCACGTCATTGTGAGGTGCTTGGTAGGAAATGAAATTGAGGAAAACCTGTTGCTTTGTTACTCATTGACAGAGTGTACCACAGGTGAAGATATTACATTTATACAAAATGATTCTTTTGAGTACTTTTTGCAATTAGGTCATTAAGCCTTTCAACAGGCAATGGAATTTTGTATTATCCACAAAATCTCAACTAAAATACCAGGATGGACAGAGTTCTGTTTTAAATATAAGGTTTTTATTCAGTGTGGAAATCCAAAGACTGAGAAGCATCACAATGGAATGTTAAATCATATAATCAGCGAACAGACTTGTTCATTAAATCTGGTACATTAAAAATATAGAAAGATGGCAGCATGAGAGGAGAACCCAGACACCTACCTGGGAAGAGACCTCTGCCAAGACCCGTCCACCCGCACCACTGCTGAGCAGAATGCCCCGGCAGGCAGGCTCACAGAGGCAGTGAAAAAGCAGTCCGGTCAGAGGGGAAGAAAAGCCCGGAGCTGCTCACCCGGCCTTGCACTGAACCACCAGCCTCCCTGCAGACAGAGGAATCTGCTATTGTGTCGCAGGCCCGCCCTAGCTCCTACTCACACACCCCCACCCCCGGAACCACACCTTCAATACCCTGCCTTCTAACAGCTAAAACTGCAACCTAAAAGAACAGCCCCAAGGCACAGAACTGACTGCTTCCCCCAACCCTTTCCCAAAATCTCCTCCCACAACTGAGAAGCCCACCTGATAGGAAAACCTCAGTGGGAAACCATACTCATGCACAGAGGAAAAAGAACCACATCACACACAATGCACACCTCAGAATCCAAAGCCCCTCCAGAAGGTCAGGGGCATTCTTTAGTAAAGGAGCTTGCAAAATTGGAATCAAATCTAAGTGAAACAGAATTCAGAACTTCAATAATCAAGGCATTCAGAGAGCTCACTCAATGCTGGCTAAGTACCCAGACACAGTTAAATAACCTCAACGAGAAATTTTCTGAGCAAACTGAGTACTTTGCCAATAAAATTGAGAAATTAGAGCAGAACCAAAAGGAACTCCTTGAAATGAAAGGCATCATGGGATAGCTGAAAAAACAACTGACCAGGCTGGGAAACAGAGCTGACCAGCTAGAGGAAAGAATGAGTAAAATCAAAGATAAAAACATGGATATGTCACAGAGAGAAGAAGAAAGGGAAATGAGAATCAAGAGAAATGAAAGAACCCTACAAGAACTCTCTGACTCCATCAGAAAGAACAATATTAGAATAATAGGGGTACCAGAAGGAAGCGACATGAAATCTTCTCAGAGTCTACTAAAACAAATAGTGGATGAAAATTTCCCTAGCCTATGGAAAGAATTATTGCCTCAAATCCAAGGGGAAAGCAGGAGCCCCAACTTCCTAGACCCTAGCAGATCTTCTCCAAGGCACATTGTTCTGAAGATGACAAAAAACAAAGACAAGGAAAGAATCCTCAAGGCTGCCAGGGAAAAACAAAATATAACTTTCAAAGGAAAACCTACCAGGCTGTCACCAGAATTCTCAGCAGAAACTCTGCAAGCCAGGATGCAGTGGACCCCAATCTTCAAAATATTAAAAGAGAGAAATTTCCAGCCAAGAATCAACTATCCAGCAAAATTAACCTTTAGATATGAAGAAGGAATTAAGGCTTTTTCAGATATACAGAAGCTGAGAGAATTCTCCAGCTCAAAACCGGCACTCCAAGAAATACTAAAGGAGGCTATCCAACCTGAATCCAGAAATCAAAATAAATGGAGAAAAGTTGGGACAACAAAAAAATAAAAAGGAAAAAAGAAATGGATACAGGATATCCTCATATATCAATCATCACCCTGAATGTAAATGGACTGAATTCACCAATAAGGAGGCACAGGCTAGCAGACTGGATTAAAAAACAAAATCCAACCATATGCTGCCTACAAGATACACACCTCAGCCACAGGGACAAACATAGATTTAGGGTAAAAGGATAGAAAAAAATTATTCCAGGTAAATGGCAGTTGGAAAAAAGCTGGAGTGGCCATACTGATTTCTGATGAAAAAGACATCAGGATAAAAAAAATAATAAGACATAAAGATGGACATTCTACCTTGATAAAAGGGACAATACATCAAGAAAACATGGCACTCATCAATATATATGCCCCCGAATCAAGAAGCACCAAAATTTATAAAGCATCTACTAACAGATCTAAAGGGAGAATTTGATGAAAATACAATTATAGTAGGGGATCTAAACACACCCCTGAACATTGGAAAGATCATCTAAGCCAAAAATAAATAAGAAAATTGCAGCTTTAAATGATACATTGCAGGAAATGGACATAATTGACATCTACAGGTCATTCCATCCTACAACAAAGGGCTATACATTTTACTCTAGGGCACATGGAACATTTTCAAGGATAGACCATATCCTGAAACTTAATCCAACTTCACCAAATTTAAGGGCATCCAAATCATACCAAGCGTATTCTCAGACCACAAAGCATTGAAACTAGAGATCAATTGCAAAAGATCAACTGCAGAGAGAACCACATATATGTGGAGATTGAACAACATGCTATTAAAAAGTGGCTGAATCAAGGAGGAAATTAAACAAGAGATTAAAAAATTTGTAGAAACGAATGACAATGAAAACACGATGTACCAAAATTTCTGGGACACAGTGAAAGCAGTATTAAGAGGGAAATTTATATCATTACAGGCCTATTACAAGAAACAAGAAAAACTACAAGTAAACACCCTCACATCTCATCTTATAGAGCTAGAAAAAGAAGAACAGAGGTCCCACAAAGCCAGCAGAAGAAAAGAATTAATAAAAATTAAAGCAGAACTTAATGAAATTAAGAATAGAAAAACAATAGATAAAATTAATGCCACAAAGAGCTGGTTCTTTGAAAAAATCAATAAAATTGACAAACCACTGTCTAGGCTCACCAAAGGGTATAAAGAAAAATCTCAAATTTCCAGAATACAGGATGATAGAGGAGAGATTACAACTGATGCTGCAGAAATACAAACAATCATAAGAGATTATTATGAAAACCTCTATGCCAACAAATTTGACAACCTAGAGGAAATGGACAAATTTCTATAAACATATAGTCTACCTAAACTGAACCAAGAAGATTTGGATAACCTAAATAGACCAATCAACAGTACAGAACTTGAAACAATTACTATCCAAAAATTGCCCAAAGGCAAAAGGCCTAGACCAGATGCCTTTACCAATGAGATCTACCAGTCTTTCAAAGAAGAACTAATGCCCATCCTCCTCACACTATTCCAGAATATTCAAGAGGAGGCAGTACTACCCAACTCTTTCTATGAAGCTAATATCTCCCTAATACCAAAACCTGGGAAAGACAATACCAAAAACGAAAACTATAGGCCAATCTCACTGATGAACACTGATGCAAAAATCTTAAATAAAATTTTAGCTAACAGAATACAACAATGCATTAAAAAAATTATTCACCATGACCAAGTGGGATTTATCCCAAGGGCACAAGAATAGTTCAACATACGCAAATCAATCAATGTAATCCAGCACATAAACCAAACAAAGGATAAAAACCACATGATTATCTCAATTGATGCAGAAAAAGAATTCCACAAGATACAACATCCATTTATGATAAAAACACTGAATAAAATGGGAATTGAAGGAAAATATCTCAACATAATAAAGGCTATATATGACAAACCATCAGCAAATATTATACTGAGTGGGGAAAAGCTGAAACCTATTTTCCTAAAATCAGGAACAAGACAGGGATGCTCCCTGTCACCACTGCTGTTCAACATAGTTCTGGAAGTTCTAGTCAGAGCAATCAGACAAGAGAAAGGAATAAAAGGTATTAAAATCGGGAGAGAAGAAGTTAAACTGTCACTCTTTGCCGATGACATGATCCTGTATGTAGCAAACTCTAAAGACTCTATCAGAAATTTATTACAAATAATAGACAAATACAGTAAAGTTGCAGGCTACAAAATCAATGTCCCAAAATCAACTGCGTTTTTGTATGCCAACAATGAAACTTTAGAGAGAGGAGAAGACCCATTCCCTTTGCCATTGCAAACAAAAAAATAAAACACCTAGAAATAAATCTAACAAAGAACGTGAAGGACTTATACACTGAAAACTATAAGACACTGTTAAAAGAAATTAAAGAGGACACAAAGATGTGGAAAAACATTCCATGTTCGTGGATTGGAAGAATTACATAGTTAAAATGGCCATACTCCCCAAAGCAATATATAGATTCAATGCCATTCCCATCAAAATCCCACAGTCATTCTTTCAAGAAATAGATTTTTAAAATCATTAAATTTGTATGGAACCACAAAAGACCACGAATCGCAAAAGCTATCCTAAGAAAGAAGGATAAAGCTGGGGGCATCTCACTGCCTGACTTTTATATGTACTACAAAGCCTCAGTAATCAAAATAGCTTGGTACTGGCAGAAAAACAGGCAAATGGACCAATGGAATAGAATTGAAAACCCAGAAATAAACCCACAAATTTATGGACAGATTATTTTTGATAAAGGATCAAAAAATATACAGTGGGGAAAAGAAAGACTCTTCATAAATGGTGCTGGGAAAATTGGAAAACCACATCCAAAAGGCTGAATGTGAACTGTGATCTCTCACCATATACCAAAATTAACTCAAAATGGATTAAAGACCTCCAAATAAGAAAGGAAACAACAAATTGCATAGAAGAAAACATGGGCACTAAGCTTATAGACCTGGGATTCAGGGAGGACTTTATGAATCTGACCTCAATGGCAAGGGAAGTTAAAGCACAAATAAACAAA
>PVKE010037753.1:0-15735 GCA_004027555.1 Craseonycteris thonglongyai
AATAAATGGTAACTCCATTTCTGATTTTCTCCAAGAGCTAGAAAGTTCATTCATTGGTGCAAGGGAGATGGCTCAAGCAACCACAATGAAATTGTCTCCCCCCACTCCCGCAAAAGGTACACATTTCGTAAGTAGCCTACGCCAAAGTCTGGCATCTGTAACTTATGATAATTGCCTTAATCAACAACATAAATTACCTGTACTCAGACACTTGCTAAAGCAATGTGTGATTTGGTTACCATCTGTATTTATTTCCTATCTCTGCTGTCATAAATTATTATAGACTTAATGGCTTAAACCAAGAGGAATTTACTCTTACAGTTCTGGAGGTAGAGATCTGAAATGATCTTATGGGGTTAAAATCATGGTGTTGGCATGGAGGTTCCTTCTTGGAGCTTCAGGGCAGAATTTAATTCTTGTATCTAGCTTCTGGAGGCTATCTGATTTCCAAGGCTCACAACCCCTTCCTCAATTACTCCAACCTCTTGCTTCCTTTGTCATATCTCCTACTCTTCTGTTGGCTAGTTCTATGTCTGTCCCTCTGACTTCCTTTTATAAGAACTCTTGTGATTAAATCACTCAGCCCACCCAGACAATCCAGGATAATCTCCCCATCTCAAGATCCCTAACTTAGTTATAACTGCAAATTTCTTTTTATTATGTAAGATAATATTCACAGATTCTTGGATGAGTACGTAAATGTCTTCAGGAGGCACTATCAAGTTTACCACATCATCCTTACCATTTGATTTTTGCCATGTCTGCTTAGCAATAATATACTATTATTTAATATTAGTCAATTAAACTAAATCTCATCTGTGAACTCATGGTTGTAATAGACTAGTTACATTTTTTTTCTAAAACACATTAAAAATAAATTTTAATTATTAAAGTTTTATTTGTCCTCTAAAATTCTCTTGGACTATGAGTGATATACATACCACATTTTAGAAAACACTGATTATAAATTCTGTTCTAAATTGACCTCCATCAAGGAGTAGTGAAAGCTCTTCCTACAGTATTATATAATTGAGAATGTCAAGCTTAGTATAATGAACAGATTTATTATCTTTTCTAAATTCTTTGAGTTTTTTCCCAGTATTATTTTAGAATAATTGAAGGCAGGGATTTTTGAATCAGTTTATTAAAGCCAGATGTAGAAATTCTTTGACTGAGTTACAGTTTAATGTTAAATTCTCTATGTTAGGAAAGGTCAATGCAAGAATCATATTGAACTGCATTTCTGACCCTTTTATCAACCTATAGTTGGAGTTATGGTAGTGAATGTT
Source organism: Craseonycteris thonglongyai (assembly GCA_004027555.1). Taxonomy (NCBI): domain Eukaryota; kingdom Metazoa; phylum Chordata; class Mammalia; order Chiroptera; family Craseonycteridae; genus Craseonycteris; species Craseonycteris thonglongyai. The sequence continues at coordinate 1,290 of PVKE010037753.1, forward strand.
CTTTGTACAAGCAATCAAGTAACAAATTTCTTTTGAGTTTAATTGCAGAAAAAAGAGATGGCTTCTGTTAAATTTGTTGGTATCCTTTTGCCATAAAAAGAAAACAAGTGTAGCCTCATGTATTTCTGTTTTTGCCTAAGCTGATAACAGACTCAAGGTATAAATGAAATCAGCTCGTTGCTGGGACTTGGCAGCAAAATTCTTTTGCTCCTAACTTATGGAGCATATTGTTTTGGGGAGTAGCTGTTTTGCTTTGCATTGTGCTGAATCTCGTTTGAAGTAATAATATAAAAATCCTATTGTAATAGATATTGTAATTAGGTAGATTTGGATATTTTATATGAAACTCATTCCTGAATCCTCAACTATATTTACTATTTTAAGAAAGTAATTATGGTGAGTATGAGAATGTTCCTTGCACATCTAACCACGGAGAACTTGATAAAGAGCCGCAGCTGCCACACTCTTAGCTCCGACCTGATTTGAAATGAGGCCATTTTTCCCATGGGCTGTGAGGACCAAGGCCAGCAGGAATACTAAAACAGGTCATTCCTAAAAGGCTCAGGACTCTTGTGACAGCCTTGCTGAATCTTCCTTAGATTGCAAGGCCATCTAGGCTACTTCCATCCAACCCTCTTTCCCTCTTCTTGTTCATTGTTCCTGCATTGTACACAGAAAAATCTCAGCCTTCTCAGGTTGACTTCACCTTTTCTCTCATGGGCATTTTCCTAATTAAATTCTTATGTGTTTAATCTCATGTTGGCATCTACATCTGGTAGAATCCAATGAACAAGTATTGTTACATTCTGACCCCTAAAATAATCAGAACTTCTTTTTCTTTCTTTCTTATTTGAAGGCAGTTATGCATCTAATTTATACAGTGGTTGTACCAAGTTGTTTGGCTGCACATTTAAAAGGAGAGGGCATAATGCACACTGATGCATTTAACCTTGAGGTTGTGTTTGCCTCCTGGAGTATTTTGATGCAGGTTCTGCAGCTGAATTAATTGCTTAGGATCCACATCAACATAGTATAGTTAAGACCCCTAGGCCATCAAAAGGCTGCTGATAGAATGATGAATGATGAAAATAGACTTCAGTAGCAATTATGAATTTTTGTGATGAGATGGAGTGGAAAGAGAGTTGGGACAGTGCTCAGGTGTGAAGTAATTGAAACTGAATCTTGCTGACAATTCACTGAAGACAGTACATATGAAAAACAAAATCACAACTGTATCGATAGGAAAAAAAACCCAAAACCTGGCAAAGAAATTACATAATAGAATAAATAGTTGGCCTGAAATATCCTTTTGAAAGGATGGAGTGCTTATATATAATACCCAACTTGAAGAAGATATAATACAAATAAGTTAGTTTTCTTCAGTGCTTCAGACCTTTAAATAAGGATCATCTTCTTGTTTTTTTCCTGTTTTGAGTGATGGATGTTTAATCTCTATGCCTCAAGCCACAGTGAGGTTTTAACTTGTGACAAAGAGGCAACCTCTCATGCTATAAACTTTAACTCCATGCAGCTTTTTGAAAATCCAGTGTTATATTTCTATTTGCAGCCTTGATATTTATACAATGATACCTTAGAATCTGAACTCTTGAAAACTCAAACAACTTGGAATCTGAATGAAAAAATCAAGCAAATTCTGCATCGTAATTCGAATGCTGCTTTGGAATCCAAAGGCCAACATGTTTGCGTGGGACATATAAACCATACAGACCATAGCTTTATCCGAATGCCCACTCATGTTGGAACTTGAACATTATGGAATTCAAGCAGGGTTCTGGGACTGATTAAGTTCAAATTCCAAGGCATCACTACACATACACACACACACACATACATATACATTCATATGCAGGCTGCAAAATGTCTGTTCATCGTACATTGTAATTCTAGAACTAATATTCACCATGCATATGTATTATCATAAGCAATGGCTCCTCGATGATACCCTGTGTTACAGAAAAATATCTTTAAATTTGACTTTATGCATTATCGACAGTCAGGAGCATAATAAATCTTCTTTTACCAACTTTATCTTTTGGTTTAAAAAGAGCTGGTGTTTAGCTTATAAGAGGTGCATCACTGGTGCTAAACAAGACTATCGTACATAGTACTGAAGAGCATCTTGTTTTCAATAAAATATAAAATATTGTTGGTGGATATAAATTAAGTTTGGGATTTTGATGTTAAAGTAACTGACCTTACAAAAGAAAACAATAGGTTAATGCATACTTTAATTAAAATTTTTCCAAAGTCCCTCAACTGTCAGAATAATTGAAAGAAATCGCTTTTTAAAAGGGGTGAGAGCTGAAAATGGAAAAAGCCATGAAGGTGTGTAATTATTTTCCCATTAGTTTTAACCTTCTCTTTTAAAAATTGATATCATGATAATAAGTAAGTCTAAAATATATACATATTGGAATGAAGAGGGCAAGGATTATGCAATAATCATAAAACCTATCAACATTTTTGTGATTATCTTAAACTACTCTATTATCTATCTATCTATCTATCTATCTACCATCTATCTATCTATTTATCTATCTATCATCTATCTGTCTATCATCTACCTATCATTATCTATCTAGTAATAGAAAATAAACACTAATTGAAAGAGGAAAAATACTCTCCCTGCTTCTCCTCTACTTCTACTCTACTATTCACAACACTTCACCTCTAATACCAGAGGTGTCTCTTTTCCACACCAAGAAATCCTCCAACTTTTCAGATACCACCTAGACATCCTACAATTTAACTCAAGTCTGACACTATTTATCTGGCATTAGTGTCAGATCCACAGCTTAAGGGCTCAATCCCATAAGACTATCCATTTCCTCTAAGGTCAGATGCCAATCATAAGCCCAAGTTGTCACTTGTGCTTCTGACTAACTGGCTATAAATTGAAGTTTTCATTACTCCCTCCTAAGGTTCGATAATTTTTTAGAGCAGCTCATAAAACTCAGGAAAACAGTGTATTTACTAGATTACCAGTTTATTATAAAAGGATACAACTAAGGGAACAGCCAGATGATAGAGATATATGGGGTGAGAGATGGGAGAAAGGGCACAGAGCTTCTATGCCCTCGTTAAGTGTGCCACTCTCCCAGTGCCTCCATATGTTCACCAACCAGGAAACTCTCCTAATCCCTTGCATTAGGATTTTTATGAACGTTTCATTACACAGGCACAATTGATCAAATCATTGGCCTTTGGTGATTAAGTCAGCCTCCAGTCCTTCTACACCTTCAAGGTGTGGAGCTGAAAGTTTCAATACTCTATTCACTTTGTTGGTTGACCAGGCCACCAGCCAGTAGTTTCATTGTGTTGAGAGTATAGAAGTCAGTGTTTGAGGTGACCGAAGTGACTAGATTTTATGGAGCAGAGTACTAAAGAGAAGAGAGATGCATAGAAAGAGAGAGCCCAAGAAATTTGCAGAGAGCTCATTTTGAGTCCTTCAGCTCTGTGTTAATCAGTAGGCATGTATATTTATGTGAGGAAACTATCTAAGGCAAGGGAGAGGAAGACCCACCAAGAAAAGAGTAGGCCAAACAATTTATAGAAATAATTCAACTGAAAATGATTTGTTTTATCATCAGCCAAAGTAAAAAGATCTTGGATACAGAGCTCTTTGGGGAAAATCCTTTAAAAATACTTTGTAGTGTGGCTAAATTAATCTTGAGCCACAAGGTGCTCTGCCTACATTCCAGTAAAGCTGAAAACTGAGTCTCTAAAAAAATTTACTGATTCTAAGTAAATGAATGGCACACAGAAAGAAATCAAATGTTATTTAAGGAACCACAACAAAATTCACTACCAATAATACAAAATATGCATTATCAAGCCTCTGGTTAAAAATGCCAGATATGCAAACAAGCAGAAAATATGACCCACAACCAAGAGAAAAATCAACCAAGAGAAACAGACCTAGAAATGGCATCAATGATGGAACCAGTAGTCAAGTCTGTTAAAATACTAGTGTAAATATAATTCAGATCTTTAAAATGGTAGAGTAAAACAGAGTCATGATATAGAGAGAAGTAAAAGATATAAGACGGACCCAAATAGAACTTCTGGAGATTTAAAAACAAAAACAAAAACCCCCAAGATGAAAAACTGTATTGGATGGATTTATCAGCAGAATAGACACTGCTAATATATATATATATATATATATATATATATATATTTTTTTTTATATATATATATAAATTTATTTCAAGACATAACAGCAAAAAGTATCCAAAATTGAGCACATACATATTTTTTTTTTTAAGACAGAAAAATGGCTTGTGGAATGATATAATGTGGCCTAATATATGTGTAATTAGAGTCCCAGAGGAGATAAGATAGAGGGACAGGAAAAATTATTTGAAGAAAGAGTGGCTAAACATTTTTTAAATTTGATGAAAATTATTAACCCAAAGGTTTAAGTTCAACAAACTCCAAACAGAACAAATATAAAATAAATATTGCAAATCACAACATAATCAAACTTCTGACAAACAGAAATAAAAAGACAATCTTAAAAGCAGCCACAGAAAGGTAAACACATTATATGCTGAGAAACAAAGATAAGAGAGATAGAAGACAATTGAAAATATCTTTCATGTATGGTCAACCTAGAATTCTTTACCCAGCAAAATATCTTTCAAAAGTCAAGGCTACATAAAGCCACTTTTCAGACAAACAAAGCTGAGAGATAACAGATCCAGTAATAGATTTAACTCCTTTGATATAATATGCATTATTTGGGGAAAACAAAACAAAACAAAACAAAAAAACAAAAAAATTGTGTTATTTGTATTGCCTAGGCTTCTTTAAAACTTAATAACTTTTCCTCTTCCAATTTGCCTCAGACACAGCATTCCAAAATGTATGAAATAATCACAAAATATAAGGTAAACCTGTGCATTCCTCATAGGAGTATTATAGCAGGATCTTCTCATCTCACTTATCATATTTTACAGTTTCTCCATCTAATGTTTACTAATTCCGTGGGATATAAATTACAAAAAAGGAAAGAAAAAAAAAGTATCTTCTTTGTTTCTGGTAAAACTTGGTCATTTTTCTCATATCTAAAACAAGGGGCTCTGTCTAAGATTTCTTCTGGCTCTGAAATTACATAAGCCCAATAAAAGTACTAACATGACCATTTACTAAATAGGAACCCTGCAATGCTATTTCTGTCAAACTAAAAAATACAAAATTATAAATTGTAATAACCATTACACAGGACAAAAAGTATTGCTATAAGGTAAAATAACAGTGGATCTAATACGAGTTGCATTTCAGGTAGGAGAGAACACACGAAAAGGAACTGCTATAGGTAGGGTACCTTTAAGAAACTGCAAGAAGGACAACATACTAGGAATAAGGAATTTCGTGAAAGGGGACTGGAGAGGTGGGCAAGGGACCAGATTACACAGTGTCTTAAAGGTAACATTGCAAATTTTGGTCTTTATCTTATGTACAAGGTTTAAAGCAAGGTAAAAATAATATGAACTAACTTCTGTTTTAAAAAAGATCACTGACTATTGTCTAGACTAGAGCAATGCTACCCAATAGAAATATATTGCAAGCCACATAAGAAATTAAAATTTCCTTAACCACTTTTTAAAACATAAGAAGAAATATATTCAATTAATTTTACAACTGTATGTTTTTTTAACCTAACACATCCAAACTATCATATTGTGATGTAATCAATGTAAATATTGACATTCTACATTTCTTTTTCATACTAAGTCTTTGAAATTCAGTGTGTATTTTAAGTTATAGCACATCTCAATTCAAACTGTAAAAGCAGCATTTCCACTGCTCAGTAGCTGCATGTGGTTATTGGCTACTTCACTGGGCAGTGCAATTCTGCAGAATGAATTGAAGGGAGCTAAAGTGGAAGTAAAGAGTCCACTTCAGAGGTTAGCACAGGAGTCCCATTGAGGTAAGCATTGCTTGGATTACAATAGTAACATAGAGAGGGCAGAAAATGTGGATGGATTTGAGATTACTTTGGAGGAAGTAAGCAGCAATAGAAACGTGGGGGAAAGTATTACAAAGTAAAATATAACCAGAAATAACCATAGGATACCGGTAATTCTTTTTTAAGATTTATTTTTATTGTTTTTTTTTTCTTTTTTCTTTTTCTGACAGACAGAGAGAAAGAGAGAGAGAGCAGAGAGAGAGACAGAGAAAAGGGGGAGGGCCCAGAGCAGTCTCCACAGATGTACATCATTTGTTTTCAATATGGTTTTACTCCACAGGTGAAGCGCCAGGTTGTGCAGGGCAGGAACTGGTCTGGGGGCCTCCCACATAGGTCCCGGCAAGAACTGAACTGGGGACACACCCCAGTTCAGCATATGGATCCACGTGGGCCCAGGCCCAGGATTCGACCCTCTGACACCAGGGCTACAAAACGAGCTCTCAACCTGCTGAGCCACCCCGGTGTCCCCCATAGGGTAATTCTAACACAGTTCCTAATTAATGTTTTGATCTTAAATATTCTCATTGTAGAAGAGCCTTGGCAGAATATATATTTTTACTGTCACTTATAATTTTATTATTTCACTTTTTTACATCTATTTTCGTTTTTGATCAAATGCTTTTCTGCCCTGGTTAGCTTCACACTTCTAGTTTGCCTCTCTGTTCATCTGTTTATTTAGTTCAACTTGATTTAGCAAACATTACTGAGTGACTAGTTTGTCATAGGCTTCATGCTAAACACTGGGAAGATAAAGAAAAATAAGAAATAACACCCTTACTAAAGAAGCCAAGTCTAATGATCAAACCTAACATTTATTCTTTTTCTCTCAATTGTCCTGGCTGTTTAACAATCAAGTTTAGTCTAGTCTCATGCAGAACATTCTGGGCAGATATGCATATGCCTAGTTTTGGCAGTGTCTGACCATTATTCAGCCAGGGTTTAGGCAGGAAAAACAGAAATCACTCTAGGTATTTTGAACAAAATGGTACATAACACTGGTCATTAAAGACTTACAAAATAATTTGCAGGTCAAGGAGAACAAGGTCAGGGAAGCACTATGTGCTTTCAGGAAATCTAGAAGTGCAAGAACATCAGGAAACTGCCTGCTCTGACTTTAGCTACTGCACCAAAGTGAGTGATTCTCAGGAGGATTTTTGGGAGCCATCGGCAAAATCTTAGACAAACCGTTAGTTAATCTCTACCTGCCTGCCCATGGCTGCCACTGGAGAATAATGGCTTTTTCTTTCTATATTTCAAGCAAGAATCTCTCATCAGGGAATCTAATTTAAAACCTGCTGGCCAGGGATTTTGGAAAATCTAGCTCTCAGTTTCCTTCCCTGCAATGAAAGTGAGAATATTACAAGAGTTTGGGTATGGATCTGAGTTGAAATATGCAACCAAGTACGTGTCGATTGGGCATATTGTTGGCTCTCAGATAAAATATTGTTATGTCAGTAAGCCTCAAATACTCAGTTTCAATTTTGTACTCCCAGATAAATTTTCAATTAAATACCTAAAATTTGTATTTTGAATGTTTCTTTCAACAGAATTAGAAAGTACTATAAGCTGTCCAAAGGCAACTAAGCTCTAAAAAAGTTTTGAGAGATTGAATATACAAACAGAAAATGGCCAGACCATATATAAAAACAGAACTGTGGTCCACAACTGGCAGCAACCTGCCTAGGAAACCAACACCTTTATGTACAATAAACCACCCAGGAAGCCAGTTGGCTATAAGTTAGACTCACAGGAAGCCAGATTGCTATCTCTGGTGACAACCCAGAAGGGTAAACAATAGCTTCTGAAACAATTAGCCCAAAACGGCCAGGACTTGACTAATACCCGAGAACTTCTCTAAGTTGTGTCACCACTTTCAACTTAGGACCAACCAGAGAAAGTCAATTACACACCCCTGACCAACCACATAAGATGCCCACTTCTAGGAAACCTGCAGATAGCTTCTCCAGACAGATGGCCTCCAGTCAGGAGACACGTGAAGCCTTTCCTTTCTTTCTCCCTATGATGCTTTCCCACTCCTTTGCCTGCCGTTGAGTCTCTACCAAAACACACTCGATGGTGGCTGACTTCCTTGCTATAGCAAGCTCTGAAGAAATAGCCTATGCTTTTCGCCTTTGGTTGGTCTTTATTTTTACAGTTTTGATCAAGCTAGGGTTTTATCTAACAAGATATTGTATTTTATAAAGAAAGTAATGCATGAATTTCCTGAAGGCAGGGTCAATAGTTTATTCTTGTTGTGTGTGTATTGGCTATATCCACACATAATAATAATAATTGTTAATCAGGACTAACTATGTTTCTGGGACTGTGCCAAACACTTCATTTCATCTTATTTAATTCTCCCCTAAACCCTTGAGAGAGGGACTGTAATTAATTATTTATCAGGTGAATAACTTTAAGCACAGAGAAGTTATTTGTCCAAGGTCACAGAATTAGTCAAATGAATCTGAACTACCTAGGTTCTCTGACTGCATAGCGTATGTTATTAATTAACATTCTATGGACTGATTAAACATGTTGTTTTATGAGATCTTACCAGACATGCATATAAATTCCCTCTCTTTATAGCCAGTCTCCTTGAAAAACCCAAATACAAGATTCATTTTAAATATCATGTATTTCTATCATAGAGTTAATTTCCTAAGACATATTTTCTTAATTTGTGATCGAAATCTTGAAATACGCAGAAAAGCATCAGAAAGCACACTTACTTAGTCATGTGGGTTGTTCTGAATTGAGACACTGAAGAAGAAATCACATGAGGCCACGTGACATTTTTGTGCTTGTCATTCGTTTCTATTTAGAACAAGATTTGGGTGTCACTATTCACTGCTGGGTTTTAGAGTACGGTACATGTCTCAGATCCCAGTGAAGAAGAGAAACAGTTGTTATTTATTGTATTTAATTAATACGCAAGGTCTGACAATTAAGTTCACAAACTTGCCACCATGCACTTATGTTGGCAGCACGGTACAAACAACCCAGTAATGTTTCATAACCTTGGTATATCAGCGTCTCATAGCTATGTTCATGTCAAGACGTGATGGTGTCTGGCTCAGTGGTGTTCATTGTTGTGGTTGTGTGTTTTTGTGTGCCATCGTGAGAATGTCAGAGCTTGAATAACAGCAACAAACAAATATTAAATTTATTGTTCCACTTAGCAAGAATGGAAATCAGGAATATATTAATCCAGATTGATGGGAATAATGCCAAGAAGAAAATGACAGTGTACAAATGGATTAAACGTTTTTCTGAGGGGAGAGAAAGCATCACTGATGAAGAGAGGTCAGGGGGCCAGTAACAAGTAGAACTAATGAAAACATTGGAAAAAGGCAAACATTCATAGAATTGTGTGTAAAAATTGTGGGCTGACTTTGAGAATCATAGCAGACCAAATGAACATCAACAGAGAAACAGGAAAACCTTAACTGAAAATCTTGGCATGAAAAAGGTTTGTGCGAAATTGGTCCTGAAGGACCTAATGATAAACAAAAGCAAAGGAGAGTTGAATTTGCCAAAACCTTTGGGAGCAACAAGACAATGTTGTGGGTCATGTTATCAGTGGTGATGAAAGATGGGTGTACCAACACAACTCTGAAACAAAGCATCCAAGTGCACAGTGGAAGTCAGCCAATTCTCCACGACCAAAAATGTTCCATCAGTACAAATCCAGCGTCATAACAATGTTGCTAACCTTTTTTTAATATCAGAGATTGTTCATTATGAATTTGTACCAACTGGACAGTCAACCATGTTGACTATTTGGAAGTGCCAAAAAGGCTCTGTAAAAAAGTTAGATGAAACAACCTGAACTTTTCACCAACTCATGTCTCTTGCATCACAACAATGCTCTAGCTCACATGGCACTGTCTGTGAGGAAGTCTTTTAGCCAGTAAACAAATAACTGTATTGGAACACTCTTTCTACTACCTGATCTGGATCCCAATAGTTTTTCCTTTATACGAAGATAAAGGAAATATTGAAAGGAAAGCATTTTGATGACTTTCAGGACATCAAAGGTAATATGACGACAGCTCTGATGACCATTCCAGAAAGAGTTCCCAAATTACTTTTAAGGGTGGAGTAGACACTGGTGTCCATGCAAAGCTTACCAAGGGGAATACTTTGAAAGGAAACTATAGTGATATTCAGCAATGATATATGCAGCACTTTTTCTAGGATGAGTTCATGAATTTTATTGTCAGATCTTGTATAAAGATTAAAAACTACCATAAAACTTCAAATATTGAATATTCCATGAAACTTTACTGTGAAATAGAAGGTGTTTTGGTTTTTCGATTTGTTTTTTACTTGTTTCAATAATCTCAATGCGTTTATTTTTTAAATGGTTGGAGAGGTAAGAGTATGGTGGGGGCTAGAATAAATGTCATCTGAAGTATCTTGTAGTTTTAAATTCTTTAATCAAAAGAGTATATGAACTCTCTTGAGGCTTAATAAATTAAAATAACACCACTTACATTTAAAAGCTTGACCATTCAAGGATGTTAAATGGACCTAACTCTCTACAATTCATAGTGAAAAGGTTGGCAAAATCCAATACTGACAAAGAAGCTAACCAAAAGAGGGTAATGTTAAACAAAGGTCTTCCTCAAAATATACTTAAAATATAAAGAGGCTATATCTTTATTTTATTCTTGTTTGCTCAATAAAAGTTCAAATGTATAGAAAACATGTGATCATTTCAATCAACATTCAATGGTAATTAAAAGCAATTATGGTTCTCAGGCTGTTTCTTTCCAAGATGATCCACTGATCAGAGGAACTGGAAATGATTATGTTTTAACTGGAAACACATTTCTGTCTAAAGCTGAGTTTCGAATCATGAAAAAGGCACAGTGGTGGCCCTTGTTTTTATTTCCATCTGGGGCTTTAACTTGAAGTTCTGTGATTATTCTGCCAGACTTCTGGCTGTGCAAAGATCCAGAAAGTCAAAGCCAGCATATTCTTGTATGCCATTTCATGCAAAAAATAAATAAACAGAATAAAATTGCACCAATTACCATGTTTGCATTTTGTAGAATGGCTCTATTTAAATCAATTATAGGTTAAACAAGAGCATTTGTAATATTTGCAGCTCAGAGTTAATCTGGCTTTATCCCAGAGCACCCAATCTGAAAAGTAAATGATTGTAAGCACTCTTGGAAGAACAGTTAGCAATGGCCCCTAATGGAAAAATGGTCTGGAAAAATTAAATTTTGCTTGATTTTCAAATTAAGAAATACATCCCATGGTTGCATTACACTCTAAATGCACACTGCCATCCATTTGAAAGTCTTCCAATCCCATTAAAATTCTCATATTTTTTGATAGTTCGTGCTTCCAAAATGACATCATCAGTGACAGGGATAAAAGCAGTGAAAAATTTAATGCCTCATGCCATGAATTACTTGGTCATAGGAAGTATCAGAAGGCTATTGTAGTTGCTCTGACTTCACAGCTTCTAGCTCTGGGAATTCTGTTTTCTGTGTCCGGGAGAGCTTAGTGAGTCATAGAAGTCTTGATAGGGCAAAAAGAGGATAGCTGTGTGAGCCCCAAAGAGCTTGGCAATTTATTGTATTGGATGTGAAATGTACAGCCCTTTTATTTCCTTAGTCTAAAGGCACATGAATCTTTTTGACCCATCAATCTCTGCTCCTAAATCTTATGCAAAGACTTTAATTGTTACTTAGAATATTTTATATAGTTTTTAAGGATGCAATGTCATTCTTGTGGCTTTTCAAAGTTTCTTCACAAGGTATAAAAACAATTCCTATAAAATTAATGAAGTAAGATCCTCCTACCTTTATACATAATCATTCAGTGACTTTTTATTACTAGGACATTTTCCTCAGGAAGATACAAGGGAGAAATACTCTAGTGGGAAAAGCAGATTAGGATTTATAGGAATGAGTTGTTCTTTGATGGCATATTCTTTTCATTCATCCCATTTACATTTCATTTCATTTCATTTCATTTTCATCTTCATTTCTTTTCATTTCATTTTATTTCATTTCACAAACACCTATATAATGCCTCCTATGTTCCAGGTACTGTTCTACACTTAACGAATATGAATTCACTCAATCCTTATGTCAACACCATGAAGTATGTACTACTATGAAGCCCACTTTACAGATAGTGAGACTGAAACACAGAGATGTTAAGTAAGTTGCCGAAGACCACACAGTGACAGAGCCAAGATTTTGAAGCCCTACAGTCTGGCTCACATTTACTAGAAACCCTCATGGTATAAACAAGGACATGGCACACTCTGACCCTTAATAAAAACTGTTGTTCAATGGCATGGGTTTTAAAATGTTTTTTTGTGGTTTTTTAAAAAATTTATTTATTGTTTTTGACAGAGAGAGAGAGAGAGAGATACAGAGATACAGAGACAGAGAGAAGGGAGAGGGCCAAGAACAGTCTCCATAGTTGCACATCATCGGTTTTTCCACATAGTTTCATTCCACAGGTGGGAGCGGGGCTGCACAGGGCAGGAACTGGGCCAGGGTCTCGCCCCAGTGAGAACCGAACTGGGGACACTCCCCAGTTCAGCACATGGGTCAGCACGGCCAGGGCCGGGATTCGGTCCTTGGTCCCTGGGGCTGCAAAGTGAGCACTTAACCCACTGAGCCATCCCGGCTTCCCCTCAATGGCATGGTCTTTGAGAGCAAATGGCAAAGTCATTTTGTATTTGGTTCTATAAATGTTACAGCTTACAGGTGATTTTTATGTTTGTTATATTAAAGGGTAAGATTTCTTAATGCTGCTATAAAATCTCTGGCTGCATATGAAGACAATAATATGCACAAGTCAGATGATATGTCTGTATGTGTTTTCTTATTAGTATGTGGTAACGACACTAGATCTTTAAAACATAGTCCTAAGATGAAAAACAAAAGAAAATTATATACGTATCCAAGGGCTATCCAGGAAGTATCCAGCCAAAAACCGTTCTCAAGGTGTTGACAAAGGCTAGATTTTTTTCCAGACAGCCCTTGTATATCACAATACTATTTATGTAAGTTAAAAATATATGCAACATGAAACCATAATATGTGCTTTACAAATATATATATATAAACCAAAAAAGAGTAGACAGAAAACACATTAGAAAAGTTTAAATAAAACAAGAGCAGAGCCTCACAGGTATCATTAATCACAAACTAGGGCTTGTGATTAATTCAGCCTTCTGATCCCAAGGTCTGAAGTTGGAAGAAAGCCTTTATCTAACTATTTATCTATGCTCGTATAGTCCTCTTATCTATGTATTTATTTGTGCCAACAAGAGAAAATGAGATCATTTCTGTGTGGCTGATACTCATTAGATTATTATATAACAGTTTTTGATTCTCTGTAGAAGCAGTTCTCACATTTTGAGCTCAGGATACTTTACATTCAAAATCACTGAGTGCCCTAAAAAGTGTATACCATATTTTCCGGCGTATAAGACGACCGGGCGTATAAGACGACCCCCTAATTTTACAGGTAAAACATAGGTTTAGGCCTATATTCGCTGTATAAGACAAAACATAGGTTTAGGCCTATATTCGCTGTATAAGACAAAACATAGGTTTAGGCCTATATTCGCTGTATAAGACAAAACATAGGTTTAGGTCTATATTCGCTGTATAAGACAAAACATAGGTTTAGGCCTATATTCGCTGTATAAGACTACCTGTCTTATACAGCGAATATAGGCCTAAACCTATGTTTTAACTGTAAAATTAGGGGGTTGTCTTATACGCCCGGTCGTCTTATACGCCGGAAAATATGGTGCCATAAAGAGATACGTTTATATGAATTTAAGTCTATTGATATTTACTGTATAGAAATTAAGACTGAAGATATTTAAATATTTATTAACTAATTTAAAAATAACAGTAACAACCCATTACATGTAAATATAAATACTTACTTTTAATGAATAATAACCATATGTTCTAAAACAAAAAAGAGAGTCATTTAAAAAAATTTTTTTTTGCAAACATCTTTGATGTCTGGATTAATTGAAGGCAGCTGGATCCACATATCATACCACATATGCTTCATCAAGGACATTAAGTAAGACTTGCATTCTTTTTTTTGCCTTGTGCTGGTTTTGTTAAAATTTATAAAGAAAATCTGGTCTCACACAGATATGTAGTTGGGAATAGAAGGACTATTTTAACAGACTTTCAGTAATTGCGGACATGCTTCTTTGATGCTATACCAAAACTTGACAAGTTCTAATTTTTTTTTTTTTTTTTAGTTCCGTTTAGTATTTTTTATTTCAGATTATTAGGGTAATAATATATGTATTTCTTGATGAAAATTATCAAACACCCTAAAGCATAAAGAATGTAATTCTCAATTTCAAACTCAAAAGAAAAGAGCTCTGTAAATAGTTATCCTGCATTCTTAGTTAGCATTGGATTGTGCTTTTTCCAGATT
>PVKE010037754.1:0-15757 GCA_004027555.1 Craseonycteris thonglongyai
AGGGACATGTTAGTACAGTTTCTGGGGATAATGCCATGAAAATGGCAGTGTACAAATAGATTAAACATTTTTCTGAGGTAAAAATATCAGTGATGAAGAGAGGCCAGGACAGCCAGTAATGAGCAAAATTTATAACACATTGCAAAAATGTCATAGAATTGGTCTCAAAATCATCATCTGACTTTGAGAAGCATAGCAGACCAAGTAAATGTCAACAGAGAAACAGGAAAATCTTACCTGAAAATCATGGCATGATAAATGTATAGAAATGGTTCCAAAGGAACTAACCAATGAACATAAGGAGAGCTGAAGTTTGCCAAGACTTTTGGAGAAGCAAAATGATGTTTTATCGCTATGTTATCACTGGTGGTGAAACGTGGGTGTACTAATATGACCCTGAAACCAAGTGTCAAAGTGCACAATGGAAGTCAGACAATTCTCCACTACCAAAAAATTCTGTCAACCCAAATCAAGAGTCCAAATGATGTTGCTAACTTTTTTTAATATCAGAGAGATTGTTCATTATGAATTTATACCAACAGAACAAATGAAAATTTTGTCAACCAAGTCGACTATTTAGAGGTGCTGAAAAGGGTGCATGAAAAAGTTAGATGGAAATGACCTGAACTTTTTGCCAATAACTCACGGTTCTTTCATCATGACAACATGTCAGCTCACACTGCACTGCCTATGAAGGAGTTTTTAGCCACTAAGCAAATAATTGTATTGAAACATCCTGACCACTCACCTGATCTGGCCCCCAATTACTTTTTTCTTTACCTGAAGATAAAGGAAACATTGAAAGGAAGGAATTTTTATGGCATTTAGGACATCAAGGGCAACATGATGACTACTCTGATGGCCTTTCCAGATAAAGAGTTCCAAAATTGTTTTGAAGGAGGACTAGGCCCTGACATTGGTGCATAGCTTCCCAAGGGGAGTACTTCAAAGGTGATCATGGTGATATTCAGCAATGAGGTATGTAGCACTTTTTCTAGGATGAGTTGTGAACTTAATTGTCATGCCTTGTATTTAATCCTCATAGAGTTTTTGCCAACTTCCACTTTGTATTTCTTGCTTCTGCCACGGTCATATTGAGTGATGTTAGACACTTGTATGCTGATCCTTGTTGTTCTCAATTTTACAAATGATCAGAACTAAAAGATAAACAGAAATTATATATTTTTCCTTTTCTAACCATTTCTAGATATAACTACATCTCTCTTTCAAAATTGGAATGAAAGAATATTATTTACAAAATGGTTTATGCTCAGATGAGAGCAGTTCAGTATAACTAAGAGCTTCTATTATTCTAGGCTGATGTAAGAAAGATTTTATGCTGTGGCCACTGCAGAAAGAACCACAGTTAGGCATTTTAGAGGAAAACATGAAGAATTACATATAAGTTGGGTGTATATGGAATATAGTTGGGAAATAGTGCTTTATTTTGTTCTTTAGATTCCACATACAAGTGAGATCAGATGGTATTTGTCTTCCTCTGTCTGACTTTTTTTCATTAGAATAATGTTCTCTAGGTTCATGCATGTTGTCACAAATGTTAAGATTTTATTCATTTTACAACTGAGTAAATATTCCATTTTATATATATACAAGGACACTAAGGTTGCTTCCATACCTTGGCTATTGTAAATATCACTGCAGTGACCATACAAGTGCATATATCTGTATTATATGCTATAAGAAGAATCTGAATGCTATTGTCTCACTGGCTTTGTCTCTCACTGAATGGTATAAGATCATATTTTTTACTGATTGTAATACCCTTTTAAAACGTTATGATAAATCTTTTAGGTAGGAACATGCTAAAAATTATGATCATGCACACTTTAATTAAAAATAACACTGAATTTGTATCTTTAAAATGTTGAAGATAAATTAATCACATTTTCTAATAGGTTGACATTTATCATCTACCATGGGCATCAAAGATCTTTAGAAATAAAAATGTTAAAATAACAATATTAACATCTAATTTATTAAACATTATTTTAAGATGCTCGAACTCAGAGAGAATTAGATGCATGCAGTTACAGAAGTTGTATATAGAAAATATATGACTTTTCATGGAGATCAAATGATTATTCTTCTAAATCATATATACTTACTTGATTAAAAGTTTCTCTGGAATTTTACAAAATGAGAAATGATGATTATTAAGGTGTTAGCTTCATGGAAGAAAAATAGTTTTGCAAACTGTTAAATATCCACATTATTGTGTAGTTAAATAGACATATCCACATTAGCAAGTAGTTAAATAGAAAATCAGTCATTTTCAATATTGGCTTGAGTTTCTATCTTGAAAATTAATGCAGTTAATATAAGCTATGCATATTATTATGAAAATAATATTGCAAAATTGTTCAATTCAACATTAAAGATAAAATTACCTCTATAATGATTATATAAATATACCTTTAAGTAAAGCATATTGTCATAGCAAAAGCAATAATCATGCTAAGACACCTCTGGAGTAAAAGTGTACTTGACTTTGACTGTTGTCAGTATATAATACATAACTATATCCAAACAAACTTTAATATTCTACAAATTAAAATGAGGGTTAAAAGCTGCAAAAAGTTATAAAAGCTAATATTTATACAAAGAAACTGAACAACAATATATTGTAACACGTACGGTACAGATCTAAAAATAAATAATCAGTAAGTTAGTATATTATTTGTTGCTTCACAGCTACCTCTCAGATTATGGAAAAGTATGAACATTTGAAAAATTATTTTGCAAATTCACCTAGATATAATACAGTGAGGTAATGATCTTCTTCAGACCTATCTAGGTTCTCTTTAGAACTTCATTATTTTATCTATGAAGTACATTATACTCACATTATTTTTAACCATTGATATTATTAGTTCTAAATGCTTTTACTTTTGAGTATTGAGATATCAAAGTAATTGACTATAGGGAGGTTAATATTTTTTTCATCTAATTGCAGTCTCATAGACTTCCAGACAATACTCCTGGGTCCTTATGTGCTCCAATCCTATCATTAATGGCAAGAATTTAAGATGTTACTATAAAACCAGAGATAAAATTTATTAATTTATGTTTTTCGGAGAAAGTCTTCCATACATTTGTTTTTTTAATTATTCTTCTCTCAGTGAAATAACTTTTCAGCATAGGTCAATTCTCTTTATATACTCCAGCCCTCTCATACAAAGGAAGCTTTATTCATAATCATCTGAGCAAATTGCTATATCTTGGTTGGTAAATTAGATTTTCTCAACTAATACCTCAGTGACCAAGTGATTTTCTAATACAACCCCCTCCATGACCAGAACACTCTAGCATAGGCACACTTCCCTGGAGAGCCTCGAGGACTAGTATTTTTTTTTTATTATTAATTTTTTGACAGAGAGAAAGATACAGAGACAGAGACAGAGAGAGAACTGAACTGGGGACACTCCCCAGTTCAGCATATGGTTCCGCACAGGCAGGGGCCAGGACTCGATCCTTGGTCCCCAGCACTGCAAAGTGAGCACTTAACCCCCTGAGCCATCTGGCTTCCCCGAGGACTAGTATTTTTACACTCATAGATTTGATGGAAATCCATCACTATTTGGCACCCATTTATCTATACTGCTCCTATATATTCGCCTGGAACCACTCTATTTATTTAATTAAGGCTGGACTATAATTAATAATATAAATATTGTGAATTACAATACTTTTTCTTCAGGAAACCCTAATTAAGATGGAAAATGCATGCTGACTCAAGAGAAGCCCCCGTCATCCACATCTGCTAGAAAGTTCACGCTGAACTGCACAGAGTTTCTGAAGATTCCCCTTATGCAGCATGTTGTCTCACTGTCTCTGAGACAGCAAATGATGAACATTAAAGAATAAATACAGCAGAGGCTTTCTCTGTCATTCATTCACTTAGACATGCAGCTATCAAGTTTTTATAAAGCACCTGAAAATGTCTTTTGTTGTGCAAGAGGTAAGGGTATTATATTGAATAAAACAGACATGGTTCCTACCCTCCCTATATGGTCACTAGAGTAAATGAACAAGTAAATTTCTATCACAAAAGCGCTCAGAGTTATAAAGAGAATTCAAATATGTGGGAGTACATTTGTATGTTCACCAGTGACATATGTAACACCGACTGGTGAGAGAAAGATTCCGACAAGGTGAAATTCAAACTGAGAACCTAGTGGAACCAGGCATGCTGTAGCAGAAAAGTGTTGTAGCAAACAAATCGATTTGTGCAAAGGCCCTATGATGGAAAGAGTTTGGAATTTTCAAAGAACTAAAATATCTCTGGTAGGCTGAGACATAATGAACAAAGTGAGTTTGTGATGTAAGGACAGAAAGTTAGACAAGGGCCATATAAAATAGGACCCTGTAACAAAAGGTAAGAGTGATGTGAAATGTAAGCAGGAAAGTGTATGGAGTGGTTTATATATTTAAAACCTTTGTTATTACTGTGTAAAAAATTAATTGGGAGAGAACACAGACCCCAGGGGAGCAAGATAAATAATTAACAGCGTGAGCTCATGAGACTGGCATGTTCCATCCATCTAATAATGGAAAGGGTTTCTAATCTCTCTATTTAAAACAAAACTGAGAATCTTTCTTAATATATTTATTTACATTCTTACTCTATTGGGGGATATGAATGATATGAGTCATATATTTATATATCAGATAATACATTAAAATTGAAAATAGTTCACCTTTCACATTTTTACTTACTTATATAAAAGAATCTTTGTCGTAACATGAGCATTAGAAATACACATTGTGTTCTTTTTCTATCGCAAAGGTTTTGTAATTCAAGCCCATCTGATTTATATTGACTTTGAATTTAGCACTGAGAAAACACTTACATGCTCTATAATATTGTTACGCATCTCAAATAAAATTATACGATGAATTGTCACTGTTTTTTTAGTTGTAAATTAGATGACTCACCATGTAGGAAAATAAGACTATGATGGTTAGGTAGTTCATAATTTGAATTGCAAGTTAGGTATTATGATGCGCTTCCTGTCACAAAATTTGTGGCCTAGCATTAGATTATGTACTCTTATCTTGAGTTCAATTAAGCAACAAAGTCCTGAGTTCATTGAGTGAATAAAATTTAAGAAACAGCAGCTGGCTTTTTCCCAAATTATGGTGGTTTTGTGCTGTGCTATATCTCTATCACCTACAAAACCTTCTGTTTTGTAACCTGCTTATTACAAATCACATAACTCCAAAGTTCTCTCATTGTTGCAATCACACACCTTTGAATTACATTTTGCACATTCTATTTTATTCTAAAATAGAAGGTTGATAGTAAACTTTGGTGATCATGAAAACTTTTTTTTTTTTTTTAATGAAACTGAGCTCCAGGGGAAACAGAGAGCTTTAATTAAAACTAGTTGTATCTATTGAGTCCTAAATCTCTGAGTCAGGTTGACATGAAACTCTCTAGTGTTTATAGACTGTTGATTTTTGAAGGTATTGTTTCCTCAGAAAATTGTGTATATGACTGCCTCGTGGTTTAATAGACAAATGATTTCCTTCATAAATAGTCTCAAATATTTTTCTCATTCTTACCATATGCACCAACACTAGATATGGTGCTGTTGGGAAATCTCCAAACAAGTTGACCTAGCCCATGACCTCAAACAGTTTTACTTTTGGAGGAAATGGTACCTCTTTGCATACATACAATATTAATGTATATAATTAGTTGTTTACTGCTTTTTTTCTTTCTACAGTATATGCTTCATGAAATCAGTGTCTGTGATTTTATTTACAGACCACTAAAACTCCATATCTAAGCATTATGCTCAACACAAAATGGACATCCCAAAATTGGTCCGGATGCTTAAAGAAAGGAATACAAAAAACCTGAATTGAAATAATAAATTTAAAGAATATATTTTAGAAAATATATTGTAGGGATGCTGGAATAGCTCAGTAGGTTGAGTGCTGGTCTTGTAACCATGAGGTCCGGAGATTGAATTCTGGCCCATGCAAACCCACATGCTGAACTGTCATGTAACTGGTAAACGCTGTGTTGGTACAACAGAGAAGGTTCTTGCTTTCCATGCGGGATGCCTCCGGTTTAGTTCCTTCCCCATGCAGCCCCACATCTACCTGCATGAAATGAAACTGGTCACAACTAATGACGTACAACTACGAAGACTGCTCTGGGCCTTCCCCTCTTCTCTTTCTCACCTTCTCTCAACACAATAAAATAAATCTTTAAAAAATGAAAACGTATTGTAGAAACACACAAGCTACTAAGAAATCAATTAATGGGTTCTTATTTAAAACCTGAAATTGGAAAAAATGCAGATATAATTTCTCTCCTACAGATACAAAGGCTTTTACATAGAACCAGTATTTAAATTCAAACCATCATAGGGCAAGAACAGTGTGAGACACACAAAGAGAAGAGAAAAATATTAACAAATAAAGGAATAAATTTAAAAAATAAAAATAATAAATTAACAGAACATTAAAAAATCTCAATCATACTGGAATAAACTTTTATATAGATTTTTCAATGAAGATAATGGGAAAATTACTAATAACATTCCAATGTAAAGCATATACACTTAGGACAAAAATGTATGTAATATACTAGGGCTGCCCCCTGCCCAACCAAAAAAACAAACAAACAAACAAAATCCAGCCATTGTTTATAATGAGAACAGTTACATGGCTAGATAGTTTTTAGACAGTCCTCATGCATTTGAGCACTGAATTAAGACATTCTTTCTTGTGTATTCAAATGCTTCTACTTAAGGAATCTTTCAAATTATTGTTCAGGTAGATATTTGACCAAATGGAGTTTGGCACTAATACTCGGGCCTACAGTAGGTACATACTATCAACAATATCAGCAACGTTCCACACTTCAATGAAGAGTGACTTTCAACCACAGAGGCTCTTGATAGTGCTGCTAATGGTGACTTGGCTATTGGAAAATTGGACTATGAGACAACCAGAAGTGTAATGTGTACATGGATTTTCTGTATACCTTACACAGAGCACTGATATGATGACAGAAGCAAATTGGGTGAATGCATCACCAAGAGAGAGAGTAATAATGATGCTGGACTAAATCAGTATTGAGCTAATACTGTGCAGTCTGATGTGTCCCTTACCAGTTTAATGATTTGGGGGGAAAACATAAGAATGTTGTGGGCTGAACAACGGCTCACCATGCCCTAATGTCACCCAATTTCTAGTACCTGTGAATATACAATACTGCTTTACGTGGTAAAAGTGACACTACAGATGTGATTAAATTAAAAATTTTGCAATTTTTCAGGAGTATCTGCCATGACCAATATAATCATATAGTCCTTATAAGCGGGGGTTAGGAGGGCGGGTCTTAATTAGAATCAAAAGGAGACATATGATGACAAAAGCAGAAAGGAGAGGAAGAGAGAAAGAAGGAGAGAGAGAGAGAGAGAGATTTGAAGTTGAAGTTGTTATGCTGTGGGCTTTGAAGATGGAAGAAGTTGTTATGCTGTGGGCTTTGAAGTTGGGAGAGGAAGCCAAAAGTTGAGAACTGTGGGTGGCTACTATAAACTGAAAAAGGCAAGAAAACAGATTCTCCTTCACAGCCTCCAGAAGGGAAGAAGCTTTACTGACACATTTTGGACTTCAGACTTCCAGATATATAAGAGAAAAACTGTATGTGTGCTTTTTTAAGCCACTGAGTTTGTCATAATTTATGACTGCAGCAGTTGAAAATGAACACAGGGAAAAAATTGTTTCCGTAAAAGTGCTGTGGAAGATACAACAGAAAAAAAAGAAATGTTCCTACAGTTGTTGTGTCTTCAAGGTCTAACAACCATGCCATGAGTCTTTCCAGCTAATGGACAGCAAAGCAGCAGAAATTAGAAGAACTGTTATTCAGCTTATAGTAGATCAAAGAGAAGAAAAAGGTACAGCCAAGTTTTAGAACATTAAATAACAGTAAACGCAAAAAAAGATTGAATGCAATCTTAACATTGATTTGATACTGATGGAGTTGTAGAATCTGATCTTATACATTTTTTATATTTCTTTTAAGCTCCAGGTTTTAACATTTTAGCACAAAAATCTGTAAGTAATCAGCACAAAAGAATATGGTTTCATAAGTGGACAAAGTGAAACCCTGACTGGGTAAGTTATTTGTCCAAAGTCACAAAATAACATTCTTTTTACTCAAAATAGAAGACTATTTCTAGTAGACTATAACTCTCTAAAACTATTTAAAATTATTATATATTATAATACAATTATATTTTGCCAGTATTCCTAAAAAAGTACATTAATAATTATATTTTATAATACAATGTATATTTTGCCAATATGCAATAATATCAAAAAGATTAAATAGATGAATTATCTTAATGTGCATTGGCTGGAAAGAGTGGGGTGGACAATAAGTTTTGAATTATGAGCAAGTACAGTTCATACAGAATGACAGTTGGTTCTGCTTTGAGTGACACTATTAAGTTTACATAAAGGCTGACACTTTTTTTTTCTGTTTAAGTTCACTAAGATATAACTGTGAACATTGTCAAAACATGAATGTTCTCTATACCACTGTTCTACCAATCCTCAGCCCATTTCTGGTTGTCCCTTAACAACCAGCGGTCTGAATTAGTCTGGATTCCACACAATGGATCTGCTCAGAGCCTAACATGCCAATGAGAATGAGATGTCATGTTCTTCTGTGACTTGGCTTTCAGTGTCTGATAAAAAGTGAAACTAGAGCCTTTGGAACTGGCACCATGGCCTGAGGATCTGAGTGGCTTGTCAACTTAAGAGCAGGAGGTCGGGACCAAAGAATTTTTTTGCACAGTTTGAATCATTCTTATTTCAGCAACACAAGAAGAGTGAACATGTACTAAGTTTATGACAACATCTGGAATTCCAAAAGAATATTTATTCATTTAATCAATAACTATTTATTGGCTAGGTCCAATATGAAACACCTGTACAATATGATAAACAGAACGAATTTTGTCCTTGACCTTCTATAGTTTCTAAGCTGGAAGACAGTTTGTAAATAGATGAGTGGACATATCAATGCATAGTGACAACTTAGGAAAACAACTAAGAAGAATGCTAAAAGGGAATGGATGGAGGTTGGGGGCCTACTTCAGCTAAAATGGTCAGAAAGAACTACTCTGAGAGAAAGACATTGAAGATGATGCCTAAGATGGGAGAAAGAAACAAGTAGCCAGAATGTCAAGAAAGATATTTCATACAAAGAATCTAACATCTGCGAAGCCCAGGAAAGAATGAGAGTGGCCTAAAGAATCTGTGACTGAAGAACAGTGAGAGAGTTGAATATACATATCTTGAGCTCAGGAGGATGTCCTAGTGGAAAATATAAAAATACAGTTTAGTAAGATCTCAATGGAGGTAGAGAAAAGTACAAAGAGAATGAAACCACAATTTGGGTTAGGTCTATCACAAATGGAATATAAAAGTAAATAAAAGTGAAGGTTAGATCCCAGCCTTGGACTTGTAAGTATTTCATATTTTTGTAAATGAAGTATTAGAATAAGTGGAACCACCAAAGGACACTTAGAAGAGCTGCTATTGGAGTTATGAGAAAATGCCAGAGAGTATAAGTTTTTGGGAATACAAATTTAAAACAAACAAACAACAACAAAAAAAACAACAACTGTTAAGCAGAGATATGTAGTTAGATTTAACAGCTACTGAGAAAAAGGTAAAAATGCTAATTGGGTAGAAGTTAGAGAAAAGGAAGAAAATAAGTATTGAAATTTTACATGGATAAAATAGCATGTATAAAAGCATAATGCCATTTAATGATGGAGTCTTCTCTATGGTTTTTAGCATATGGGTGACAAAATAAGACCAGATGAAAAAAAAAGATAGGAACATGCACTGGAGATATAGCTAGGAGCCCATGTGTTGGCATGGTGACTTTTCTAAATTTCAAATGTGATAAAACTGTTAAAGTTTTAACAGTTTTATATTTTATATTTTAGAAAGCGTACTCTGATTATTCTAAGATTATTTTGAAAAATTGTCTGTAATGAGAAAGGAGAGCTCCAAACCAATTTAAGTAAATCAAGCAAATAGTTTAAAGGGCACAAAGGTAGTCAAACATGAGAAAGAGAGAAGAAGGGTCTGATTAGAGAGTTGACATTTCTAGATTTGGTGAAGAACTGAATGAGAAGAATATACACTAGCATTTTTAAATAGACTTAATACAGAATTTATGAAAATAGCAGAGAAAAAAAAAAGAATAAGGCATAAGAATCAGGGCTGTCCAGAGTGAATCTTGCATTTTTAACTCAGTACAGATGAGGGTACAGCATCAACAAGATAGAAAAGCAAAAGAGAATACTGTTCGCATTTATTGAGCTGCCACTATATTTATCGAGCTGCCAGAATGCTCAAGACACTGGGGATAGAACAGTGAATGAAGCAAACAGAATTATTAACTTCATGTTTATATATGACAGGCAAGAAGAGAAGTACCATTTCACTTGTCTCAAATTGGAAAAATAACACTCTACTTTGGTAAAATCTCAAAATGATTGGCTGTTTGGCGAGATATTGGATATAAAGAATTTCCCTTACACTATTTAAAATTTTCACACACAGTTTTATGTGGAATGATTTCAAACAAATCAACATTAAATAAGTTAAGAAATGAAAAAAGTGACAGTTATTTTATGGAATAATCCAAATATTCTAAAGTTGCAACTAAAATAATATCTGCCTGACATACACATTGATTCAATCTGCCTTACACCTAAACAAACAGGGAACTGACCAATAATGATGAACCAGAAGTAGTTCAGCTTCGTTCATGGCACTCACAAAGGAATTTATTGTCTCATGTATAACCTCTCTCACATTGTGTTCCACTATATTTTTGGTTGTTAACTCATAAGTTAGTCTTTAATTTTACTTCTGATTCTGTCATTAGGCCATTGTGTTTGTATGTTCTTTTTCTGACTTTTATTACTTTTCTTTTTTTTTAAGATTTATTTTTAGTGTTTTTTGACAGAGAGAGAGAGATAGGCAGAGAGACAGAGAGAAGGGGGAGGGCCCAGAGCAGTCTCCATAGTTGACAACATTAGTTTTCTATACAGTTTCACTCCACAGGTGGGCACGGGGCTGTGCAGGGCAGGAACTGGGCCAGGAGCCTCCTGCATAGGCCCTGCCAAGAACTGAACTGGGGGCACACCCCAGTTCAGTATGTGGGCCTGCCTGGGCCGGAGCTGGGATTTGATCCTTGGTCTCTAGGGCTGCAAAGTGAGTTCTTAACCCACTGAGGTATCCCAGCTTCCCCTGACTTTTATTCTTAATCTATTTTCTCCTACATAGTTAGAATCTGTTTCACCATACCACCTGTTACTATAGTTACAATACACTGTCTTTTTCTTTTTTTCTTTTTTTTTAATTTTAAGGCCAAACTTCAGGAATTCCAAGTTCTACTAACCTTAATCCCTAGCTAAGGAGACTTTAGGCAAGTAGTGTCTATATAAATCACTAAAGTAATTTCTTTTTAACTCTAACACTCATCACATATTTATTAGGATGGTGGATTTCATTTGACATCCCTAACTGAGTCATGATAAAGAGAATTTGGAAAAAAAAAGACAAAAAGGGATAATAAAGATGAATAACTACTGGAAAAATGAGACCTAAGAGTGAAAGCTAAAGAAATAGGGTAAATAACACCTACAAAAATCAATGGTAGAACTAGGGTACAAAGACTTAAACACTATAAATAGTGAAAAGGCTCTTGGTAGTGATGGGGGGGCAAGTATTCATTACAGAAAATAACAGTGAGGATTGAGTTTATAGCAAGGTGTTTAGCCTAAGAAAGTACATCTTGACTTAAAGGATTATGAGAGTAGGGTTTCTTCTCTGTAGTTTCTTAGTGAGCTGTGATCTTTTTTTTTTTTGCATCAAGGACACGCATCTCTACTAACAGTTCTCCCACACTGTGGAAGTAAAGATACCTAGAATATTGGAATTTCTGATAATATCTTATGAAGGACTGCCACAACCTGTGTATCTAGAAATATGTATAACATTTCCCTGAGTAGATATGGTTTGGACAATTGGTATGGGGAGAAAAATATTGTCTCAATAAAAAAATAATGTTTAACCATTTTTATTTACATATCTTGGATTTCAAATCATCTTGAAGCTATTACTATGCTATAAAGACCATGAAATCCATGACTTTTAAAATATCTCTCATGCATTCTTGAACTTGGGGGAAAATTCAGTTGGTATCAAATGGCACCGTGTTTAAAAGGAGACAACCAATAACACCATAAACCTGAAAAGCTTCCCTTTATAATATTATGAAACTATATTCAACCTCTACTTTCTTTTCATTGGTCTTTACCCATGGTTTAAAATGTTGGAGTTTTATTGTATTCAGTGTTTATATTTAAATAAAACATATCAATATGTTTGCAATACCAGTTACAATTATAGATGTTTAACATTCATGTAGTGATCAATAGATACTAAGGCTTCAAAAGCAGCCTAGAATAAAATGATGAATATTTGTGACAATTATTCCTGGTGAGAACATGCTAAACCAAATAGAAAGAAGAAAAGAAATGAATATAAGTTTCTTAGATTTTATGTACAAAAATCAGTAGTACCTCAAAGTTATTCCTTGGAACTCCCTTTTCTGCATTTTAGTATAGTTGTGTTTTTATGTCTTACTCAATTTACATATAAATATATAGGGCAAAATATAACTCACCTTCCTTCTAACTTATATCTGATATTTCTTGTTTAACTCAGATGCAATATCTAACCTGTATTTATTGTTCATGCCTCCCCCACTTCTCAATTGCTTCAGATCACAAAGTTTTCAATAGTCTCTTTCACTGCTAATATTGTCTTTTCTTCAGCCTTCTTCATGTATCTTTGAGTGATTTGTAAACTTAACCTATCCTAGTCACTAATGAAAATTCTAACCTTGGGTGTATTCACAATGGCCTTATATTAACTGTGCTTTGCTATATATTCTCACTGACAAATATCCTTGAATTAGCAGTTGTGATTGTAACTCTGTCTAAACATGTTCCATCTTAATAGCTGTGTCATTTCAAAACAATGAATCCTGATAACATCACTTGAGGCAATTGAACATTTTCTAACCCCAAGCTCAATGGATATTATGTCTTAATCATAACATGCATCTATACAATTATCTCACATCTAAGGGTGATTATTTACAAATGTCTTATTTTAAATCTGACAATTTGCAAGTTGTATTTCACATGTATTTAAAAACTAGTTTTTGAATGTAATTTTGTATTTTATATGCACTTCAAAACATATTTTAATACCTACTAATATTTGACATGGTACCTTGATTTGCACAAAGAAATTTCATTGAAACTATTTTTTTATTATTATTCTACATATTTTAAGTAAGCTTTTAGTACTCTCAGATAATGACAATAGCCTGTCACTCTCAATAAATGGCTCATAAAGATGATCTCTCTCTACTCTCTTGAGATACTTATAGCATAATACAGAAGGTGTCAGGAACAGTTAAGATGAATGATTTTCTATCCAACCAAATTAAATTTATGTTTTGGAATTTTGACATTTTTCCTATGCTTTTCATGATTCTAATAAGAGCAAATCAAGTGTGCATCTGCTCAACAGGAGTGGAAAGATCCTTATGTACAGCAGTTGAGAGGAATTCGTTGGTAGGGGTTTCAAGTCATTTACAGCCTCTGTGCTGTAACTGTTACACAAATAAGGTTAGAGCTTATAGCCCTAGATATTGGCTATTTGATAATCTTACTAAGTGGAAAGAATTTCTGTCACTTTCATGAGCATAAATCTAAATTCTTCTGAAAAATAATGTTGTTGAGTGACAAAAGAAAGATTTGTAATTTAAATTACGTGCTCCAACTGCTGAGGGAATTGTACATATCTCTGACAGCTTCAGTAAAAATGACCTAGATACTTCAATAAAAAAAGGTATTCCATTGACTGGAATTAGTTCTATTATCAATATTTTATTTACTGATTAGTTTTCCAAAAATGGTTCTCAACAACTAGATTTTTCTAAGATTTAGATATAACCATATCATTTACTCATTCATATACTTGTCCAAATATCAGTTGATATACATAGCAATATATTTTTAAGTATATGTGATGGTATGTGTTGAATATAGGATAACCATCTTAAAGATTACAAAATTTATGATTTTTTAACCCATTTTAATAAAATCAGAAAAGCTTGCATGTCTGTGAAAGTATTCTAAAGCTGTGGTATCACTCTAGTTTGATGTTATCCAAACCTAAAAATATGTCCACAAGGGAAAAAAATCTAAATCCTGAGAATGCACTACTTTCAGGCCACAAAGTTAAGGCACCTAAACCTCTGTGATTTTCTGAATTTCACTTCAAATGATCTCAGCTGTCACATATATACATTATTTTTTTCAATTTCAAGGAAAACATAAGTTTTCATCAGCATAAAAATTTGCACACTGAATATCCACCAAATATAGCCAATATTTGACATAGAGCCCCTGATTTATTTTACCCTGATTGGTGATATCAGTCTAATTAGACACATGCATGCACCCAACACCGACAGCTTGTGTAATGTATCAGTATAACATACAGTAAGAAGAGACATATAGCCAAAGCCCTAAGAAGATGGAAAATACACTCTTCCAGTTGCTTACTGGGATCAGAGGAATTTTTTTTTTTCTGGTAAATATTACGATAGTGTAGGTTTGAGCTATTATTACTATATTACTAGACAGAGAATTTAAGTGATGTCAACAGTGTGACTGATAATGATGAGTAATTAAAATTCATCTTCTGATTATACTGTGAAATAATATAAAACATTGTAGTGGTATAAAAAAATCATAAAAATATGTGGTTGATCATAGCAAGTATTTTAACAATTAGCAATAGGTGCACTGCAGGATTTGGTGTTAGATTTGAGTTTGATGCCAGTTACTAAGTAGCTAAATGACCTTGGGAAATGTTATATTCTCTTTAGCATTTTCTTGACTTAAATAGGAACCAAGTCAGAGTTACATGTGGATAACATGGCCTAACACATGTAAAGTGCTCTAGCACAGTGCTTGGCACTTCTGAAGCACTCAGTTAATCTTATCTAGTATCATCATTATATGTATTAGGTCTTCTTCAAAATAGGCTTTCAAAGCCTCCTATCTTCTGGCCTATAATTCTCCATTCCTGATGTATGAGAGCTGTCTGGAAAGTATTCAGCCATATAACCATTCTTGTTATATTGACAATGGCTGGATTTTTTCCAGACAGCCCTTGTATACTACTTCAAATTTCTCTGGCTTTTAAGGTCAGCTGACCAGACATACCACTAATAAATGGGACAGAAAACAATGTTACTGTTTCATTACAAGCGGTACATATGGTCAGCCTATTGACACTTTGAATTGAGCCTAATGAGATGAGTCTGACCTTATATACCAGGGGTGGCCAACAAGTCGATCACGGTCTACCTGTCGATCACGAGGCCAATTTTGGTCGATCGTCGATCGCTCGCAATGTCTGGGGTGGAATTCCGTGTACCATGGACTTTGAAGCGATTGTAGAAGACAAAACTTTCTAGCAATAGTTTAATGCATTCTGGGAATTTGCCAAGGTCATAAATTTCTAGAATTCTGACAGCCTGACACTGTGATCTCCGCCCACCCAGACAATACATTTTGACTTATGTGTTACACTTGTC
>PVKE010037755.1:0-15756 GCA_004027555.1 Craseonycteris thonglongyai
TAAACTGAGAAGCAGGTATATTTAATTTCAGTATGTAGTATATATTCATTGATGTTAATTAATATTAATGTAGCATCTTAATATAAGAAAGTAAAGGAAACCTACAGTTTGCAAAGAATTTTATTAAATTTCAATTCTTCTTAAATGAAAACAGCTGTCAACTAGCCATGCTGTATTGCTTAGAAAAAGCTCTTCCCCTGCATCAGTAATGTACTTAGATCCGTCCTAGATTTCACAGGTTAAACTGATTAGCAGCTCACCAAGAACTGTGAGATTTATTCAAAAGAACTAGAAGAGAGAAAACAGGATGTTGTGAGAAAGCCACAGAAAGAACAGTTATATTGTACTTAGGGACTTGGCTCCCTAGAGCTCAAAAAATGAGAAAAACATCCATCACCTTTTCTCTCAGCTTAGTAAGAGTACTTTATCAAACATTTCTAAAAGTAAGACATCCCATTAGTTTTCTATTATTAAACAGGGAATAAAACACATTACGTTATTAGAATTGTTTCAAAAATGCATCAAAGCTGAGGGCTCTTACCCCAGAAATCAAAGAACTAAATTAAAAGTCACAAAGGCTGTATCTTTTCCACAAAAATATAATTGGTTATAATTAATGTAGAGTTGAAAGATAACTGGTAGAAATACAATTGTCACATCCGAAAGTCACTGACCTATTTAACTTTTCTATAACCATAATCTCATCATATCCTAGTCATTGAATAGTTTATCTTTCTCACTGTATACTAACACAATAATTGTTAGAAAATGACTTCTGGGAATTTGAAGAGTTATGAGTGAATTATATACTCTATCTGAGTGACTTTTCCAACCAGGACTTACAGCAATGAAACCTATACCTCAACCATCATTTTATTCAGCAGGGTTGCAAATGTTAGTTCAAGCAAGAATCAATTCAGTCATGCATTCTTCCTGAAGAAGAGTTTTGAGCAGGCAGCGGTTGACACATTGGCCTGTGTGCACCCAGCCAGGTTATGAATCCCAGTGGTGACTGACTCTCTCCCACAGGCATGGCTGGCCAGGTGTTTGCTTGGCTACTGCACCCCACCCAGTCTCGTTCCAGGCCCACCTTGGGGAGGCTAAAGCCATGTGTGAGGATCCTTGTCTACCGTTACTCGAACTCATTTCTGTCAGAACAGATATTTTTTATTCATCATATAACAAACATAATAAAGTTAAAAGAGATTAAGTTTGTACTTACCATTTATTTCCCCTAAGCTTGGGAGGGTAACCAGGGTATGGCAGTAAATACTTTATTAGTGCAACTGACAATACCATGTCATGGTTAGGAATATAGGATCTGAGAGCAAAAAAAAAAAAAAGTGATTCCCAGGGTCTGGTGGGTGAAAGAAATAGAGAGAGATTGGTAAATGGTACAAAATTCTGAGGATATAATGAATAACCTGGAGACTACAATTGATGGCACTGCATTGTATAACTGAAAATAAATAAATAAATATTTTAAAAGTGAACGTAGGCTCTGAATTCAGACAAATTTTGGCCTCCTTTCTAGCAACTATTAACTATGAAATGTATGGCATGTACGTTAACTTCCCTTACATTAAGTTTCTTAGTTTGCAAAACGAGGATAATAAAGGTACCTAATGTAAAGCATTGTTTGAGAGCTATGTGAAAATAAAAGATGCTGAGAAAAGAGTGTGTGGCATACAGTAATTGTTCAATAAATGTTAGCCAACTTTATTATCATCATTAATGATCACAATCATTGTTGTAGCAGTCGTTAAAGTCCAGAGTATGAATATCAATATGTCTGGGTAAGAAACTAGCATTAAAATTTTGAAAAGAAAATCCACACATCAAGAAGCTGGCTGAGAAAATCAAATATAAGAATAATAAAGACAGAATCAGAAAAAAAACAAAATTAAGAAATGTCATGGGTTACATGGCCCAAGATTATTCTCATTTAAAAGTCTAGTGCAGTTCTAAGGTTCCCACTTCAAAGCGAAAACATATCTGTACACTTGGGATAGTGGATCCAATCGGACCTACAACACAGAAGCCCCTCCTCTCATTTCATTCATCCAAAGAGTGAGTTTGGAAGGACTGGAACCATGAGTAGGACACCGTGCTTTCCATGGATTACAGTCAAAGAAATAAGAACCACTAAAAAGGAATCATGGGTTGATAAATCCTTCTTGCCAAAAGATTACTGAGTAGGAAAAAAAAAGACTAATGGTTACAAAAAGAAAAAAAAATAATGAGGTTGAAGAGAATGAAAAACAAAAGAATAGGGAGGCACTTCACAGTGTGCCCCTGCATGTTGCCTGTGAGAGAAAAGAGAGTCAGGGAATTTCAAAACCCAAGTTCCCTGACACTGTGGTGACAGGTAGCGCCCTGTCTCATGGAGAGTTTTGGGTGCAAATCACTTCTGTCTATTTTGTTCACTAAGGACTCCCATTGTCAAGGGAGGGTAAAATAAACCAACGCAAAAACCATCTTTTTAGAGACCTCCCTGTCATATTTAGTATAGAGGCCGAAAAAAATAAGGTCACATTTGTGACCTTTTGAAAATTGTATTTAGGCTAACTAATGATGCTCTAGTGGAGCAGAGAGAATCTTTTCCGCGTGTTCTTTTCTGAAACAATGATTTATTTATCTGCATCTAAGAACGCCAAGGATTTATTTCAAGCTGTCCTATATTTTGGTCCAATATTCTTTTCAAATATCACTATATTATTTGAAAAAAATAAATACATTAATATTATGTCAACTATCTGACATTTAATGACACCAGAAAAAGAATTGTTGAAATGTTGGATGAAGATCATGTTCACTACAAAAGCGATCAGCTGCTGGGTGAAGAATGATGTGTTCTGGGTACAGCTTAAAGTCCTCAACACAATGAGGGATTAGGACAGGTTTGGGACTTAACTTGGAAATACTTTGCACAAAAACATAACCCTAGTAAGTAGGATTGGTTTGGAAGCTTAGTAAGCAAAACTGAATAAAATGGAATAACTATAGAGATAAAATGTTTTAATTCCCACTGCCAACCAAAAACAAATTTATATTATGAATTGGGAAAGAGAGTACCAAGGTGAGAAATTTTGAGTTAAGTTCATGTCTGTCTTCCCAATCACGCAAAGCTTTTTATAAAATAAAGATTAGTGGATGTGAGTGAGAAATGTGCATAGGATGGGAAGAGAGTTGCTCTCAGAAGAGTTACACATAAAAAGAAACTGTGGAAACAATATCATTGTGAATGCTTAAAACATATTTTACTTTCCCATTCTCCTCTTCCCATCCCTACTGCCTCCCACTTCCACCTCTCATGCCAACGTCTTTACCAGCTTTTGTTTTCATTTTGTGTAACAAAAGCCAGGGAAGAATAGTAGAAACAACTACGGAAATGCAAAAATGTTCGTTTTTGACCAGAGGTGACACTCTCCACATTCCAACTGGGTCTGATTCAAAAAGCAAGGGAAGGGGGAGAAATGAGCTTAATTGAAATATAAAATGAGAAGAGGATATAAATTGTACCTTTCCTTTTCAACAAGAGCTAATTGCATAATCTTATTTTTTTAATCAAAAGCTAGTATTTTGCCAATGAATTGTTGTTGTTGCCCAACCATCATGAAAAGCGGTGCAGAACAGAAGCTGCTTTCTTATGAAATATGGTGGATTGAAAAATGTTTACAGTCCAAAGGCATACTCTGTAACTACCATTATATAGATTTACTTAACTAGCAGTTAAGAATTCTAAATGCTCCTCTTTGCTATGAATATTGACTCAGAATCTACTTCAATAAGCTATTCCTTTGTTTACAAGTTAGTCATCCTTTAAAGCTTCATTAACTCTGCCAGGCCATGAACAAAGACATAGTTTCCCCTGTCAACCTCTTAAGAGGCATGTAGCTTAGTAGTTTAGATCTCTTACACTGGTGTTAAGGATATCTGTATTTGCACTTTTGTCCTAATGTTTGCTAGCTATATAGTCTCAGACACACCTAACCCTCAGGTCTTCATTGGTAACATTAGAAATATTGGAATAAAGACCTGATTATATAGAGATTCGTTCAAAAATGAGTGAGTTGCTTCTATGTGCCAGGAACTGTTGTCGGCACTGGAAAATACAGTGATCAAAGAGATACACGGTCTTTGCTTCATAAACTTAAATTCTGATAAACAAAGAAGTAAATAGGAGAATGTTCACAACATGATATGTATCATTAGTAGAATAAAGAAACAGGTGCATTGAGGAGTAACTAATAAGGAGGAACATAGATGGCATAACCAGAGAAGGACTCTAAAAGGAGGTGACAATTGCAACCAACATGAATGGATTGAGAAAGCAGGTCAAGTCTGAACTCCAGAAGAGAACCTTCGGAGCATGCGGGTCAGAAGATCCAAAGCCTTAAGGCTGATGGGTGCTTAAATTTTAGAAAAAATAAAAAATACAGGCCAAAGCAAAGTAAGTGATGAAATAAAACCATAGGTGAGGTGATCCAGAAACTGGGTAGACATGGGCAGTATAAGCGGGGCAGGAAGTGAAGCCTGCATGGGCTGTATTGATTGAGCCAGAAGTGAACTAGGCCTGGGAAGCATAGACTGGGCCAGAAGTGAACTAGGCTCAGCATAGAGACAATCAGGGACACCATCCATTTGCCTCTCATCCTTCTCCAGATTCCTGTCAACGGCACCCTCTCCTTGTACTTTGGGGTATGGTCTACTTCCTTTGCTAGCCCCAGGATTTTGTACTGCGAGGTACAACACCAGTTGTTTTTCCTAAATCCTTGTGACCAATGTGCAGATAGTACCTCTACCAATGTTACCTCAAATGACCCAAAATGAATGTGCCATCTCTTATCAGGACCCTGACTGCTATGTAGAATAGGGCAAGAGTTTGGGGCTTAACTCTAGCAGATATAATATATGGAAGATGATTCACCATGTACACAATAAGCACTTTGTATATCCTAATCCTTACTGTGATTACCTCAGTTAGGAAAAGTGGCAGAGTCACCAATCTGTGACTACTGCAGGGAGAGTATCAGAGTTGTACTGAATCAGCCTCTCTATTGGCCAGTGGCCAGCAGTGCCCAGGCCAAGAGGTGGATTTGTGACAATGAGACAAGACAATTTGAATATGTTCAAATGAAATGTTTGACTCTCTGCTTCATCCTGCCCACATAAAAATGCAGAATAACATTAATCAAGGCACTTTGAATTGGTTAAGAAAAGGTGTAATTCCATGCTTAAAATGTGAGATTATTAAGGGAACACAACAGTGTAAAATTAGTTTTGGTCTCCTAAGTAACCCCCTGATAAACCATTAATATATAAACACAAAAAAGTCATCAATTAACTTAAAACCTGAATAGCACTCACAAGAACGACAAGTAAAGTTGTTGAATTATATCGTATCTAAAGCATTGCTTGAAATAAAGTATGATATTCTTGTTTTTTCTCCTAAAAAGAGGATATATGGAAATTTGTCAGATAAAACATCGGATCTGGGTATCCATTGTTCATTTGATAAATATATAATGTTTCTCCTGAGACTACTTAGATGTAATTTCTAGTACCTTGACTGCAAAATATAAATAAGAAGATATTTAATCAAAATTAGATTTTGTATAAACATAAATTATATGTGTATACTATTCTCTAAGGTTCTTGCAATTACTTCTCATAAAATGACCACCAAGACTATAAATTTTATGTTGACACAGGCAAACTGCAGCAAAGATTTGAGAAGAAATCTGGTTATGGTATTTTGGTAAATACAAACAATCAGTGTTCACATGCTTGACCCAAGTCTCACTCTTTATTCCAAATGAGTATTGGTCACTAAATTTTAGTTATTTTGTTGATGATGATAGCAAAATCATCAGCTGGTGAAATGTAAGTTTAACAGTTTTCCTTGGAATTGGCCATAAATTGAGAAACTTCAACAATGCTCACCA
This sequence comes from Craseonycteris thonglongyai, assembly GCA_004027555.1. Classification (NCBI taxonomy): domain Eukaryota; kingdom Metazoa; phylum Chordata; class Mammalia; order Chiroptera; family Craseonycteridae; genus Craseonycteris; species Craseonycteris thonglongyai. The sequence continues at coordinate 5,949 of PVKE010037755.1, forward strand.
AACTGGATTATTTAGTCTGAAATAAATATGGTCCAAGCATAAAGTTTAAAATTATGTTGTAGAACTGGACTTTGTACAGTTGTTGTTTCTTGGTTGTTTTTTATGAAGACCTCAAATTCAAGCCTAGTCATTCTTCCTACATACCTAAGAAAAAATATTTCTGTTTATCAAATAAAAGTTCCTTTTGGCAATGAATTCAGTGAAGCCAGTGAACAAGGTCATGAGAGTCTTATCAAATGCTAAGCATCAGAAGAGACCTTCCAAGGGGAGCAGTGTAGCTGGTCTAAGTAGTGTTGGGAGAAGAGGTTAGTTTTATATATTGTCCATCCAAAGGCTCAAGGATACAAAGACACAGTCTTTCCAATAACTCACTTTGTTTTTATCACCCTATAATGAATGTTGATTGAAGTTATGGAGAATTTAAGATAATTTCTTCTCATTTCTATAAGAATTTGTTCAACTAAACCTTGCTTATAAAACTTCCTTCTCCAAGCTAATAACTGATTGATCTTCACTCTCAAATCTTATAATTTGCTCATTCTTTATGTATTCCTTTATTTAACAGAAGAAATAAATAGGATGTCTGCTAAGTACTAGAAATAATTCTAAGCAAAAGGATATGACAATTTATTAAACAGACATGATTCTTGCCATGAAGAGTGTTAATAACCTCTAACTATAAGGTACTAATTTAATATGCACAAGCTAAACAACAAAACCATTATTTCATATGAAGTTACATCAGGATTCTGCTGAAAAGATAGAAATAAGTAAAGCATCACATTTGTCATAGTTTTATTTAACTTGATGTTTATGCTAAGTGTAAGAAAACTATTAAAAACAAAAAAGAACATAGAATGCTATGATATTAATATCAGGTGTGACCTATTGTAAAATTCATTTTACCTGGGAGGTTAAATCACTTGCAGCACAACCCTGCAGGGAGAGAGGCTTCATTTATACAAAAGGAATTTGACAAGGGTATTTTTTATGAGCAAGGGCAGTAGTATACAAGCATTGCTTGCAGCAGATAAGTGTGTATCATGTCCCTTCTAAAATGCACTAAATGTAAACACTTTTCATGCTTCTCTACATAATTTTTCAAGTAGTACTTGCATTCTTTATCTTTTCAAAATCTACATTTCAAGGAACTTACTGCACTTAGGGTTAATTTTTCAGCCAATGATTATTCTTAATGACCCACTTTCTAAATAGAAAGTTAAAAAGAAAACTCAGAAAAAAATTTTCAAAGTACAAAAGCAATGATACTTCTAAAGTAAGCTCCCATCCAGCTCCAGGGTATCCTTAATACTCACAGATCTCATAGGCACAGGGACTTAACAACTGTGCTTTAATCAGCTTAAGGTCTGGTAGTCATATCTTCCACTATTTCCTTTGATAAAATGAAATAAGCTTTGGAAACAGTGCTGTCCCTGAGACCGGAGATTAAGGAGTTACTAATCAAAAGGAGATAAAGAAGCGATGTGACATTAACAATAGTTTCAAATAGCAATTCTGGGCCCCACTCTAACTCAGAGATTGAGTCTCAGGAAAAAGAAACTGGAAAACATTTAACTTTCCATTCAATATAGACACCAGGAAGTGGGGAGTTGGGGAGAATAAAAAAGTAGGAACTCCTCTGTTGTAGGTCTGGCTCCAGCCAGCAGATGGTGCCTTTGGACACAATTCTCTGCCCCCTCTCTGACCCATTTTCCCTCTCAAGTTCTACCTTTGATCATTGCCTCCTTTAATTTATAGTGTTTCCAAACAGAGAAATGTCTGTTGAGTGAACATGTTTTATGGACTGGAAAATATTACCACTGACAAAAACAAAATCACACTACTTACATTAAAGGATATATGACAGTTATAAAAACAAGTGCATTTAAAAAATACATTTAATTAACATTTTAACAAATCAATATTTTATTTTTTTAATTATTTTCTTTTTATAATCATATTAAATTGTCATATTTAAAATCATTGAGTCACACTAAAACCAAAACATCATAACACTCTAAAATTGGTGGTTTGAAATTTCTTATTGGTCGGTGCATCATCCCAAACAAAACAAAACAAAACAAAATTCAAGGGAAATAAACTTTACTAGTTCCTTTAAAACACTTGTGGGTTTCTGGAGTAACTGAAATAAATAGGAAATAGATAAACAGGTATAATAAAATAGGAAAATGCTCAGAAAGCTATGAAGCTTAAGTAGTGAAACAGAAAGCACAAAAGCCCTTCTATCAGAGCATAGTGCTACTTCCCATAATGCCCAAGGCTGAGCAAATCAGGGCTTTGGAAAATCATATCAGCCTCTTGGTGCAAATGAATAGACAAATAGTACAAGTGATTTGAAGAGAGCCACTCTACTGGTTACAGTTAAAGACAATTTGTTGTCAGGTGAAGAGAGTGGCTTTAGAAACTCAACACATATTTTAATCTAATCTTCTTTTTCTTTTTTTTTTTCATGCATGCATCAGAGAGTCTGAAATCAGTTTTTACTTTCATGGCATTACATCTTTTGATTTAACTTTCCTAGTATTTATTAAATTTCCACTACGCTTCCAGGATTTTTCCGTAATGTTCAAAAGGGCAGCTACCAGCCACACATGGCTATTTAAACTTAGATTTAAATTGATTATAGTGCCCATTAGCCACATGTGACCAGTGGCTACTTTATTGGACAGCAGATATAGACTGCTGCTACTATCATCATAGACTGTCCTATTGGAGAAGGCTGCTCTACACAAAGTGTCATCCAAGGTTCAGTAACATCAGCCTAACCTGAATGTTTGTTAAAATGTTGTTTAAATTATTAAAACAAATATGAGGACATTTTTTTCCACATTAAACTTTCACACACGGTGCTTTACCTGGGGATCTTCTTTGTTAAAATGCAGATTCTGACTCAGAAAGTCTGAGGTAGACCCCAAGCTTCTGCATTTAAAATAAGATGCTGGGTGACATCAATGTTAATAGTCCGTGGACCACACTTCGAGGATCAATCAAGAATCTAGATTAAATTAAAATAATATGAGAATAGGCTTTTATCCTCAGAAGACATCTTATTTAGAAAGGATAATTAGAGCTAATAATCAAATCAAGTAACATTAGTAGAGCAATTACTGCTTGTGACATCATTGTCAAACAATAATAGCCTCTCCGCACTTTGGAAAATAAAATGGTTTATTGAAAGTGAAAAAAATAAGAAGAAAACTAAAGGGATAAGATTTAAACATACCATTCACTAATATAATAAAGAATTCAAAAGAAATTACTGATTTGAAAGAGGATATTGTGAACCTAGTTCTATAGCTAGTAGCCAAACCTTACAATAATTATTACCATTGTGATAACCGTATGTGAGATTAAGAAGCACAGAAAGTAGAATGGTGAGCAATCAATGTGTGGAAATAAGTCAACTCTCTGAGCAAGAAATGAGGAGGCAGAAGCAAGGAAAAACTTGAAGTTCTCATTTTAGGAAGCACCCACCATGCAGATGGGCAGCAGTGGAAGAACACTAAAGAGCTTCAGAGGTAAAGGGGCCATTATTCACAGTCAGCAAATAACCATTATAAAGAATAAAATCTCAAGCAAGTTTTGTAAGCTTGAAATTCTATTGCTCAAAAAATAAAAAGAATACAAATGCAAATGTACTGATACTTTCCAGGGACCTAGATTACAATGAAAATACAGACAAGTATAAAAATCTCTCCCATTTACCACTCTTAGATTTCCAAATTTCTTTCAAAAAAAATCTTCCAAATAATGGTGCTACACCACCAGTACCTACAGCATCATCTGGAGGAGGATGCAGAAATCTCTGAAGGTTTGCAAAGTTTTCTGATACAAAACTAATTACAAATATTATTAATATTATAATACTATCATCTTCCATCATTATTGGCAGACTTATCCTACTAGAAAGAAAAATTATCTCAGGAGAGTGATTTAAATGTATAAAATATGGGGTCTTTTGGATACATTTTTGTAGATGCTAGTCACAAGATAAGTAAAAGAAGTAAGCAAACATGTTAGAATAAATGAAAACACTCCTTTGTTAAAAACACTTCTTTGAGAACCTCTTACTCTTACGAAAAACATTTGTTCTGTGAACAATATTATTGAATTATTTCCACTTGTGAAATCTTTGAGACTTTTTTAAACTAATAATGTTCTCCTCCTCTTGTGTGATGGGCTTAGAACAATTAAATAGCAAGGCTAATTCTGTCCACTGTGCTAATCTCACCACCAATCACAGAAGCTGCTTTGAAGTGGAACTTTGTGTAAAGAGCAGAAGGGGGAAATGTACAAGCCAGATTTTTCAGAAAATATTCATCCATAAGATGATTTTTCTTTTCTTTCCTGGAAGCAAGAAAAGTTATAAAATTCAGCCATCACCAAAGACAGAAGTTACTTGAGTGAATTCCAAGAGAATGATGTGGAGAAAATCTACTGAATCTACTCTGTATAATTTTGAGCAATAGCAATAGGCACAGAAATACTAAGATCAGAAGTTCTGGATAGACAGTTGATAGATTCTGTGTAGTTAAAAAAGAAAGAATCCATTTTAATAATAGCTTCGAACAATAACAGACAAAAATCAAATCTGCCTTCAGTCTCAAGAAATGACCCAACCAGGATGGGGTTCAGAAGTGAATGTTGTGTAACAGGAACAGAAAGACTCAGACCCAAAGATAACCAAAAAAGACATTTAGGATGAAAACTGAGGTAGCAAAACAAGCTCCCCTATTTCATAAGTCTTCCACCACTCAGATTTTCAGTGAAATAAAAGGAAACTGGGACAAATCTCTATCATCACAAGACATTTGGAAAAGAAGAAAGGTGGTATAGACAGGCCAGAAGCTTCCAGAATCTTCTTACACAAGCTTTTGTCAAAACTATATGAAGAGAAGAGTCAACCTGAAGGGTAAAAAAATGCAACGAAGAAGCCAGTCTAGGACTAAATGAATGGGACCCCTTCAGGAACCCTATTCATAATAATGGGTCGGGAATTGAGTGAAAAATTACAAGCTCAAAAGAGACTTTGGAAAATATAATAAATGTTGGCACACAAAGCAGTGTGTGACCAGCAATCCTTCCAACCCTGTGTTTGGTATAGGGAGATGGCCTGCCACACGGGACATGGAAATGCCACAGCATGGTGGCGAGGAGTTTGATAATCGTGGAGTTAATTGCAGACAACCACTGCCAACACTTGAAAATCTGAAAGAAATGAAACGTTCTGCCATGCAAGTGCCTCTGGTGATAGCATCCCTCATCTCCTCACAGACAACTTTAGTCCTACTATGGAAAAAATAAACTAAACATACATTTGTACCTTCTTTGTCTCTGAATCCAAAAGTTTTCTGTGGGGTTCCATATAACCTTGCTTACAACTATTTCACTTCTCAATAGTGGATAAACCTGTATCTCCTGTAAGGATAAAGAGACAGAAAAAAATAAAACATATTTAGATTTGTTTATAAGGATGCAGACCTATCTGAAGTAGCAGAGTTAATTTTCATCTATGAAACAGCCTTCCTGAAAGAAACAAAAGAAAAGTTTGAAAATCTCTCATTTTTATTGTCCATGAAATTTGAAAGGGCCGTGCACCTATAAAACAAAATAGTCTGAGATAAGGAAAAATTCATTCCAGATAGAATTTATGTTTCAAAATTAATCAATGAAGGCAGTGAACAGGAGATTCGTTGCTACAACATTTAGAAATATGACCTGGCCTACCCAGAACATAGAAGAAAATAGCAAATGGATCAATACGGTAAGTGAAAAGATAATAGGAAGATGGGAGATTGATTCAGGGGTTCCCCCATGTTCATAATAAGAATGCCAAAAGTCATGACTAGATAAAGAACAGCTCTGTGAGGAAGATGGAAGGAGAAGTAACAAAGAACATAAAAATGAAGATAACTTTATTGAGTTAGAAAGAGCTGACAATTTATATCAAAATTTATCTGGATACTAGGCAAATTTAATAAGTATAAAAGACAAAAACAGATCTTGGTAATTATAAGAATTAAAAGATAGAAAAAAATTAACACCATCCAGGCAGAAAACGAGCCAACACACACACAAAGAAGAAAACCATCTCACTGTCATAATTCTCTTTTACAATTCTATATTTCAAAAGCAAACTGCTCAACATCTATAAAGTTAAGATGACTATCGATTTGTACTCAAACCTATATGTCCAGCCAAGTACTATTCATGGTTTGAGGTAACAAAGACATTCACAAATTTAAGAACTTTGAAAATGTCTCATGTGTATTATTTTTTAAATGGTATGGTAGAGCAAACTCTGAAATAAATCAAAAGGATTTTTGGTGAGCAATATAATCTGTAATTATTATAATTATTGCCTTAATAATCATCAATGTGGTCACATAACAGCCTCAACATACTGTTATTTTTATTTGTATGATTCTCCATAAACAAAAGTGTGAAGAGACTGGGGAAGGGAAAGCATAAAGAATGAGAGAAAGAAAAAAAAGAAAAAGAAAAGAAAAGAAAAGAAAAAAGAAGGAAGAAAAAGAAATGCTCAGCCTAGTCTCACAGGGCTAAATTCAAGGTGTCACCTTTGGCTTTTTAATATAATTTATAAACTGAAAGGTGAAACTAAATAAAATGGTTTTTGTGGCGTCCTCTATCTTTCAAAAAATTTAGTTGTAAAAATTAAGGTATGTTTGCTCAAATGTTAAACATGATGCTACTTTAGGCTTTCCCTAGATGAAAAACCACATTCCTTAGTATCAAGAGTAACTTTAGGAATGATTGATTTTTCAGATTACTTTCTCTAAAGCAGGCTTATGGGATGGCACACTAATACTTGGTCATTAAATGCAAAGAAAGCTACGTTACCAGGCTTCGTGTCTCTCTGCCTCATCCATCTGGGAAGTGAAAACGTCCCAACCACCTAACAATTTTTCCCAAGATTAGTTGGCTTTGCAAAATCTCTAAGATTCCCAACTACATAAGTACCCCTGGCAGACATTGCCCCTGCTGTCTTTTGTTTTCCTTCACCCATTTCCCATTTGCCCCATCGCCCAAGGCTGCAGCGTTTAGCCAAGATAACTCCAAATTACAGTCTTAACCTCACTTCCAAAGTTTTGTGCTTTGAAATTTACCTCATGAACAAATATTATTAAATACTGATCATCATGTGCATTTCTGTTACATTAGGATTAGAGACAAGTTCTGTTTAGAAATAACTCCAGGAACAGTTTTTGTATTTTATTTTCACATTGAAAACCTTATATAAAATTAAATAAACATAATGCAAGCTGCATTATGTGTTCCTTTCTAAACCAGAAATGAGTTAATTATGGAGAATTGGAAAAGGAGAAGACTATACTGTGAGGAAGAAATGATATGGGTCGTGTGTCACAAGGAGGAAATACCACTGGAGCAGAATTAAAAAACCTGAATTTTAGCCCCATGCACCCCTATTTCTTTCTCTCAGAGGAAGCTACAAAATTTCTCTAAGCTTCAAATTGCTCTAGTATACCAGCTTTGTGGTAAGAGTCAAAAGCAACAAAACATAACAAGTTTTTAATATTAAATTTTTTTCTACTCAAGGTAAGTGACTTCTATACCCAACTTCCTCATGTATGAAACATTTGAGTTAGGGTGATTTTTCTTTTTCCTCACAGTCTCATTATTTTTCTGTTATTCTGTTGCCTGCATCCTTTAAGTAATTTGTGTAAAAATGGTTTTAAGTGGGGAAATGATTCACCCAGGGATTTTGAAGAATTTACTGCATAGACTGTGAAGTATGTAAACACAGAAATTAGTATTAGCTCATCTCTTGAGGATTTCCAAACCTAATAATTCTATGATTCATGAAGAAAAACATTTGTGACCCTTGGAAACAGGCTCTGAATTATCTCCCCGAGAGCTGAGGAAGTCAGCAGTACAATACGTGTCCCAGAATGAATCACTCTTGTATAGTTTGCAAACTGTTATGGAGGCTCTCAGGGCTCTGGAATAACCAGGTACTTGCAAAGCAGAGTATAAAATGTTATGAATGTGGTCAAGTGTGTATGATAGTTCCTAAAATGGCTAACGTTCAGCATATAACTTCTTCAGGCAGAAGCATCAAATGTATTACGTGTGCTACATTGGAAGACAACTTTTCATAGACACAATCTGCATTCAGCCAGTGTTGAGTTTTAAACAGGAGCCTTTACAATAGGGGTGTGGAGGATTGACAGATTTTGCCCATTTTAGTGCTTTTTCAGAATGTTTGCTATGTTCAGCAGAAAATAAACTTTCAGATTTAAAATATCTTGCAATTTATCCCACTGTGCAAATCAGTACATTAAGCAAACCTAGCAGAAAGCCTTAAGCAGGCAGCCAGAAAAGCTGCAAGAGCCTTTCCTATCAAATGTGATGGGAAATAAGATTTAAATATCATTTTGCCCATCAGTGTATGAACCAGAAATCATGGCCCAGAAGCAAAAAAAAAAATCACCAAGCAAGGTCAACAGAGAAACATACACTAGATTGTGAACTTCCTTTTAAAAAATTCACTTAAAATAATTAAAACTAAAACATACTGCATTAAGCATACTATAGAAAGTATATTGTACTACAGTGCATTGTTAATACAGGATAAAGTGCTACAACAAGCCCAGAGTCTACATTTCTTGCTCTCATGGTAACCCAGGCAGCCATTTCTGGCTGTCAGAAAGCTTCTCTGCAGGCAGAGATGCAGAACTCCAGGCTCCCTGTATCCAGGTCCCTGCCATCATTGTCCATGTCTGATAGGTGGCTCTGTCATGTTCAGGGTCAAGTGGCAGAAGGGAGAAGAAAGTATGGAAGAGGCACATCTGCTTGGATAAAGACTCCAACCTGGAAGTAGAGTCTTTCCACTCTCATTCTGTTAAGAACTCAAAGGACCCCACTGATTTCCAAGAATGCTGGAAACCACAGCCTTGCTGAGGGAGGACCCAGGAAAACAGGGAGAGGAGAGTGTAGACAATGTTCATCTCACACGTAAAAATTCACCCTGAAGCTACAATTCTAACAAATTTAATTGTGGGAACAATCGTCTAACTCAATAAAAGGAAGCTAGATTAATTATGATTAATTAACCATAATTAATCATTTACTGTCTCATGAAACTAAACCATTAGTTGGAGAACACAAGTGGTCAAAAATTTCAAGATACTAATTTTGTGACCTCAGGGCACCATCACCGGAATGTGGCATCAGTGGGAATTAAAATAATTCAAAGACTTACTGGAAAAACAGAGAGAACATGAATTTTTAAAAATCTGATTTAAGACCTTGTATTAAAAATGTGAGATTAAGTGGTAAACTTCTCATGTTCCAGTTTCTCCCCTTTAAATAAATACTGATCAGATTTCCACCTTCCAGTTATTCTTAGGACTTCTGTGATAAACACACTTAAAAGGAGATGAAATAGAGAAAGTACATACTTTGAAATGTTGTAGAGCTATATAACATTCACATAAGGCACTTTTGGAATACCAGTTTTTTTCCTGTACTCAGTTTTGTTTTGTTTTTAATTCTAAGAACAAATTGCATGGTTTCTTAATCCAATATTTAAACTATTTTTTAATTCATCAAAAAAAATTTGACAATGATTTGCCTCATAATGAATGTCTCCATTTACTCTTATGCAGGGTTACTAACAAAAAATAAGTATCTTGCTACTTGCTACTTGTTTATTTTACTATTTTGTAGGTCCTTTAAAGAGAAATTACAGAGTATTATATTTTATTACAGGTATAAAGCAGAAACTTTCTTTTTCTTTGCACTG
>PVKE010037756.1:0-15756 GCA_004027555.1 Craseonycteris thonglongyai
GACCTGATTCTGGGAGCTGGGCACATAATGCGATGCATGGGTGATGTGATGTGGAGTTGTCCATTGGGAAACTGTCTGATTGTTACCAACCAATGTCACCCCATTAAATTTAACAATAAAATATATAAAAAATAAAAAATAAAAAATAACAATTTTTCGTCTAGTGTTAACTGTACCATGTACTGTTTTAGACATTGGAGATACAGTGGTAATTAAAAGAGCACACAGAATGATGGATCTTAGTTTGTTGTTGGAAAATCAACAACAACAAGTGTGTGTGTATGTGTGTGTGTGTGTGTGTGTGTGTGTCATACTACTCTGGTTTGTTACACATTTAAAAATATCAGGGTAAAGGGATAGAATGTGAGATGTAGGGCTATGGGAAATCAGGATTTCAACTTGATACAGAATGATTAAGAAAGCTATTTAATTAGTTGACATTTGAGTTGAGCCTTGAATATGAGAAAAATTCTATAATCTTCAACTCTTTATCTGAAAAATGTTGGTAATGAAAGTATATATTTTATAACCTGGTTAAAATATTAATATCTTGCACTAAAGATACAAATTGTAAATACTCAATGAATGATTATTATTATTTTTTGAAGTTTTATAAATAAGTTTTATTCATTCCATATTCAAAACTGTTCTCATGCATGATTTTTAAAAATTATTACACATGTCACTCTAGGTAAAAGATATCAGCATCCCAGGAACACCTTTAAAACCATGGGAAATATACTGTAGACAAATATCTAGTATTGAGAGACACTTAAATTTTTAGCATAATGGTAAAACTTTAGGGTAACATGTTATTATATTAAGTTAGGCATTACACTGATGACAAGTGCAGATATATTTAAGTAATAATACAAATAACAAACGTTCTCTTGAGAAGATGAAGGGTGATATCACTGTTGAAAGTCAAAAATTAATTTAAAAATCTAATTAATAGAACGATTATAATAGAGCAAGAAAAAATATAAAACAATCAAATGCTATATTATCTATTACAGTTCTATTACCACCAATAATAATATTTAATTGAAAATAATGCTGTTTATTTATATAACACCTTTTATCTGAGCATTTTAGCATGCTTGAGTCATATATGAGGGTAAAAGGTATTAATCTTTTTTGATGTTTAATTAAAACAGGTTCTATCAGTTATAATACTACAAGGCACAATCAGAATTACAAGTGAACTAATCTTATATCTTATGCAGAACATGATTTTCTACTTCTTTTAGAGCTCTAACAGCAGCAAGATATTGTAGGATATGGGAAAGCTGGAATTAATTCAGCGGGTTAAGCACTTCCTTTGCAGCCCCAGGGGTTAAGCGCTTGCCTTGCAGCCCCAGGGGCCAAGAATCGAATCCTAGCCCTGACCCAGGTGGACCCATATGCTGAACTGGGATGTGCGTCTTATGTGGGAGGCCCCCAGTTTGGTTCTTGCCCCCTCGTTCAGCCCCTGGCTTGAGGGGGCATGCCTCCTATGCAGGAGGCCCCCAGCCCAGTTCCCACCCTGTGCAGCTCCAGCCCACCTATGTGGAATAAGACCATGTCAAAAACTGATGACGAACAACTATGGAGACTGCTCTGGGCCGTCCTCCTTCTTTCTGTCACTCTCTGTATCTCTCTCTGTCAAAAACAATAAAAAATAAATTTTAAAAAGTTGCAGCAAGAGATTGTAGAATATGCATTTGTTTAAGAATCACAGATCTCTGAGTATCAATGATACCTTGATACTTACAGTGTAACTTTTAAGAGGATACTTAACATCTTAAAGGTTTAGTATTCCTATCTGTAAAAGGAAAATAGTAGTTTCTAATTATAGGGTGATTTTAATATTTAAGTGATATAATAGATAAAAAATCACCTATCATAATGTTGGTTATGGAGTACTGAACTGATCAAATATCATCCCTCTCATGTAGAACTTAATTTAGTGGAAAAAACTGACACAAGAGAATATGATTACAATAGGACAAAATACCATAAAAATAAAATAATATAAAAATGGTGAAATAATGAGAATATCAAGGACTATTTTCTATAGCAGTGCCCATTTTACAAATAAATTTAAATAGAGCAGAAGTTATGTTTGCTTAATTTACTTGATAAAGGGCCTAACACAACAAATATGTCTTATATAGAAAATTGATTAGATAAAGGCAATTAATTATTACAGTTTCATAGGACAAGATGAGGAAAATATAACTACAGGAAAATAAGAAAGATAGCTAAGACAGAGTGTCTGTTTCATGCTAAAATCTGAAAGAAAGTCTATAATCTGGTGAGAGATACAAAGGAAGAAATACCTTAGGCCAAAGAATAGTACTCCTTTGTCTGGAAAGATCACCCTCTTAAACAGCTTTTAGAGGGAAAAACAAAGGCAAAGGAATTTAAGAGAGAGCAATAAACCTCCTGACCAATAGATGAGCCCATTCAACTTTGTCAACCAAAGAAATTACTATTCTTGTCAGGACGACCTCCTACCCAATGGCCACAGAGCAAGACAGAATGCTAAAACTGAACTAAAAGAGTCACAAATAAGTCAGCTTAACCCCATATGGAGATGAAAAAGATTTGTGCTGACTCTCTTGATTTGAAAAGTCCAGGTTTCAGAAGTTCATGTCCATTGTAAGCAATTTGCAAAGTATTCTCATTTACTTTACAAATTTAGACGGGGCTCAATGAACTTACATAACCACCCAGTTAAGTCTTAGGAGAGAAGTTTGTAGTTTTAGCTACTTCTCTCTGTTATCTTTTTCCTTGAATGTCCACTAACTTGAAGAATTAAGGTTGTGGGGCACCCAAAACCAAAAGTAAGGCTTTTTAAAAATAAAATAAAATAGACACAAAAATTTTTGCTTATATTACTCCAACAGATGGATGCAAAAGAGTAAAAGAAACCATAGGGCCCTAAAACATTGTACATTTTTTGTACACAGTAGTATCTAAAAAATCATTATATAATAATCTCATTTCACGAGACTATTTTCAAAGGCCATGTTTACACACACTCTCTGGTAGCTTCTTTTATGTTCCTGTCATGGCAACTGTGAAAACCGAATGAAATTGGTAGCTAGGAATGAGAATTTGTTTGTTTGTTTGTTTGTTTGTTTGTTTGTTTTAAGCACTATAGTTTTTACACATACAGGTAAATTGCATTTGCTTCAGGTAAATTGCGTTTGCTTCAGGTAAATTCAGTATTTTCTGCCACTCAAATGTTTTCCCTGTTTATTTTTGAAAACTCAAGCTACCTATCTTATTGGAAGTGATAATTTCCTTGCAACATAATACAAAACATTTTAGTAAAGAACCCAAAATTACATATATAGAAAATGCTTCATTAACACTTTATTCTTATCCTTGTCATAGAAAGCCACTTAAAAAGACTTTTTCATCATCTTTATTATTTTAATAAAATAAGGAGCTAGGCAGATACATGAAACAAGAGTCCTGATATTGTTTTGAAAATGAATTTCACATAAATATTATCAAGTGATGTGTCTTCTATTTTTTGAGGATGAATGAGATTGAGAAAAATGGAACAACAGTCAAGTTCACACATTAAGTCAAGGGTAGAGGAATCAGATATGCTGACAACCAGAAATACGCCCTGACAATCTGAATATCTTAAATGGAGGGTTTACAAAGGCTTTCTCAGGTTGCGAACTGCTGTCATAGCTCAGAAGTGTGGGGAATTTCAAACGGCACTGCAGAGCAGGAGGTTAGTGGTGGTAGAACCTCCTGCATCTTCCTTAGAAGAGACCATGGACTCACTAGTTGAGCCTTGGTAGCCTCCTATTCTGGCAATTGTGAAGAAAGTAGATGATTTATTGCGGTATGGAATTCGCTTTGACTATTTCAACATTGCCAGAATGATTTCTCAGTGTTCACATAATTACAGTTCTCTTGTATAAGAAAACTCTTATCCTATAAAACAAAATGTCCAACAGTTTTGTGACAGTCACAGAGCCAGAACTGAAAAATAACCACATGTTAAATAAATTGGTGAAAAGCTTGAATTTTGCACAGAATTGTTTGTTGCAGTTTACTTTAGAGTTATCATGCATTTCTCCTCCTTTCTCCACTTCAAAGAATCTTACTGCCAAACCACACACTCCAGTAGCCTTCAGACATTCTTTAAAGCAAGGAAGCAAGGTAATGGAGAATTTCTTGATCATAGAAACTGGTGGTTCTACATTAGAGTTGATAAAAGAGAATGAAAGCAAATTCAACCCTCAAAAAGAGGTGCTCACTTCTGCAAAGACCAGAGACACCTTTTGTAGAAAGGACAGCTCTAGGCATTGCAACTGCTAATGTTCTTGAGGCACCTTCTACAAAAGTTTGAAACAAGTTGCTAAAGTGGATTGTCCTGTTTGCAAGGTTAATGTTCCAGAAAACCACCTTAGTAAGCACTTAGACAATTGTTTATCATGTAAAGAGAAGAAGAAAAGCCACAGAAGTTCTGTTAACATAGGGAGGGGGCATCAAACATGTGGTGATGTATAGAGAGCTGATTCTGGGTGGTGAGCATATAATGTAATGTATAGACAATGTAATGTAGAACTGTACACCTGGAAACAATGTAATTGTTATCAACCAATGTCATCCCAATAAATTTAACAACTAAAAAAAAAAAAAAAAGTTCTGTTAACAAAAGGAAGGTGTTGCCCCAAACTGTATATAACTTGCTCTTAGATCATGATTTAAAGAAAAAGCTATAACAACATGGATTATCAATTCAAGGAAATAAACAACAGCTTATTATTATTAAAAGGCACCAAGAACTTGTATACATGTACAATGCCCAGTGTGATGCTTTGCATCCTAATCTATTGCTAAAATAGTTTAAGAAATTGAAAATATGGAGAAGACTAAGATGTGTCTAGTCTTTACTAAAGCTAGTGAACTCAATGAAAGTATAATGGCTTTATGAAGGACCAAACAAAAAAGGAAATAGATGAAATTCACAGTAATTATTGTAGAAAATATCAGAATATATTTCAGCTTCTGGTGGAACAGGCCAAAAAAGGATATAATAAAACTGTTGAAATGTAAAAAAAAAAAAAAAAAATTAAAAGATTAATCTACAGAAAAGCTGTTATCTGTATGCATGGGATGGGAAGAAAATCAAATTAAATTCTCAGATATGCCTTCAAAAACAAACCACTTCCCTCAATCAAAGCTGGGTTCCCTGGGGAAATTGGAGCCTGATAGAACTGATGATGACTTTAGTTGTACTGATAGTCAAGAAGAAGCTTTTTCTTCAACAGAATCAGGTTCATGCAATAGTTCCAGTTCAGACATCATAAGTGATCTTCTGAAAGAAGAGGAAGTCTGAGAAGTATCACATCAATGTCACTGGATAAACACTGCAAGTAGAGGAAGGGGTTTTCTCTCTTGGCTGCAGTGAGACCACTGGCCAGGCTCTTGCCAATCTCCTTCCCCTGCTTTCTCAAGCCATTTTCAGTCCATCTTGGGAAGCCTGCCCTGCTCTGCTCATAAAAACTTATTTATAAATGATCTTCAAGACACAGAAATAAGTCCAAGACAGAATTGTTGCCTAAGATCAGCTGAAAGTGTTGAGAACGAGCTAAGAAATGAATGGAATAGAAATAAGTGTGGACTTTCACTGACTTTTCCAATGCAGAGATCAGAGTATATGGTACCATTTGTTGCCATGTAGATTTCATATTCATAGATGCCCAAGTGACAATATTAAATTCTAAATATTATTTTTAACCACTTTTCATTCTTTTCTACCTGCCTGGAAAATAAAATGCTATAAAACATTCCTACTTGGTCACTTACAGACTTTTTTGCAAAGGTGTTTTGTTTGGTTTTGTTTCTAGATTGCAGAATGACCCTAAGCCATTCTTCTCTTCCATGGAGAAACCAACTTCAAAAAGAATTCTTCAACTTTCCTACCACAAGAAGCAGCTTAAGAGTTGAGGCCTTTTTATATTTGGAAAGGCAATATGTCATAACCCCCATCCTTGGTGTGTGTAAGCCCTTGGTACCTGGATGCCAACATGCTCCTTATACCAGTTAGGTAAGAGTTATTGCCCAAGTTTAAGGTAGATTGTTTGACCCAGGTCTCACACATTATTTGGAGTAGGATGTTAGTATTGTAATTTAAAATTATAGACAATAACTTTAAAATATTGGGTATAGTATTTGGAAATGACACATGACAATGTTTACTGTTAATATTTCTTTTCCTTGGATAAATTGAATTTTTAATACTTTGAATCCTAGCTATTAAAAAGAATGTAATACATGGACTCTGTGAATAATAATAAAAAAAGTCTTTCTCAGACATCAGTATAGAAGTACATTCACTGAAGCTGGTAATAACAACAATAAAAATTTATAAAGGCTAAGGAAAAGTTCTCAGTCTCAGAATATTGCTTTGTGAATCTTAGAGGTAAATAAGAACATAAGAAACTTAAGTATCTTAAAGCACATAAGGTAGCTGCAATAGTATTAGCAGCATTTGCCACTTTACTTCCAATTTGTAGAGCAAAGGAGAAGGGCCTCTTGTCATTGGCATCTTTCTGTTCTCTGTAATTCCTTTGACAGATGAGTACTATCACCCAGCTCATCTCTGGATTACATGACTATTAAATAAAGTCAGATTTTACAATTGTGTATGATGATCCCAGAATGATTAAGATACCGAGAGAATCTGGCAGAAATTATTGAAATAAATACTTAGGTGTTTAGGTTATGGATTGTAAATGCTATCAAATTATAATAAAAATAATATTTTTAAAAATCAGCCTTCCTCTACATCACAGCATGATGAGATTTAAACACAGAATATGTCAAAGAAGTCACATTTTCTGGTTTGGCATAATTTACAGGAAGTGTTAGCAGATCATGTTTTTATCTACATCAAAAAATGTATATAAGGAGAGACACATCATCAAGTTGGCAGCATGAGGGGAGCTCTTGAAACCTCTCCTGGAAAGACAACAATTTAAACATCTAAAATTCAACCAGAGAATCTTTAAGCAACACATAGCTTTGGCTAAGGGACCCACTCATCACAAGAAAATAGCTAAAGTCACAGAAATGGAGACAAGTGAGAGAGAAAGAGATGAAGCAGTGTAGAGATACACTGCAGAGTACAACCCAGATACCTACCTGGTGACCAACCCAGGGGCTGACCCGGAGACCAGCAGAGGAGAGACTGACAGGTGGGAACATAAGAGTGTGGGTCCAGGTACAGAAAAATCTCAGGGGAGGTTGGAGGCCTAGAATAGACAAAGGCATAGGTACAGATGGCCAAAACACAGGGTGAATGGCAAAAGTGGGTGTGGCTGACTATGGCAAGAAGCCCTGGTGGGAGTGTGGATGGGAGCAGCCGTGGTGTTGTGGTGGCAACCAGGGTGTGGTGCAGGAGGCCAGAGCAAGGTAACAGCAGCAGCCAGAGATCAGTGCCAGTGATCAGAGGGAGGATCCAGCTGGAACCTTATGCTCCCTGGGTCAGACAGCTGTAACTGGAGACCCAGGGAGCATAAGGCTGATGACCAAAGCAGGAAGCGGGTGTTTGGATGGCTAGGATGCTGACAGCTAGAGTGTGCTGGTGGCTGAAGTGCAGAGTGGCCCTCAATGAGGTGTGACCCAAGCCAGAGCACTGCTTGGCCTTGAACATGGAGCCTGGCAGCTTCCCCTTGCTCTCTACCAAGGCTCACCTCCACAACCCTTACCATAACCTGCCTTCAGTGAGATGCTGCTGGGGAGCTGCCATTTTCCTGTGACACAAACAGACCTGCACCTTTCCCAATAAACTCCACCCCCACTCTTTCCACTGAAGCCAGCAAAGGAATCTAGGAAAAACTGAAGCAGAGGCATGGCAGCTTCTTACTGCAGTGGAAACTCAGAGGCATAGAACACCATTGCCCACTATATCTTCCCAAAGAGGAGGCATACAGAGACCAGGGCAACTGAGTAAAAGAAGACCCCAACTTCTAGGAAGTCTCCAATTGTGAGAAAACCAAATAACCAAGAGAAAATAATATAATACACTGCAGCAACAACAGCTAGTAAGTAAAAGAAAGATTTTTTCACATCAACCAGGGGGACAGTTCTCAAGTCCAGAAAATGAAACGTTCCAACAGCAATGAATACCCTTATGAATGAAGTTGTTCAGAAACAAAAAGAAAAATCTCCAGAAAAGAAACTTGAATATATGGAAATATATGAACTAAATAACACAGAATTCAAGACTGCAATTCTGAAAACACTCAAAGAAAACTAGTGGAGCACACAGAGGGAGTTAAGTAATCTCAGAAAGAAAATTGAATCTATAAAAAAGAAACAAATAGAAATTCTGGAGATAACACAATTAAAGAAAAGAAAAATAAAATAGCTAGCATAGGAAGCAGAGCCGACCAGATGGAAGAAAGAATTAGTGAAATCAAAGACATAATTTTGGAAATGTCACAAAAGGAAGAAGAGAGAGACCTAAAATTAAAAAAAAAAGTGAAAGATATCTACAAGAACTATCTGACTCCATTAGAGAGACTAACATAAGGACAATAGGTATTCTGGAGGGATCAGAGGACAAAATGGGCACAGAGAAATTGTTCAGACAAATGGTAGATGAGAACTTCCCAAATCTATGGCAAAAACTGGAATCTCAAATTCAAAAAGGGAACAGGACTTCTAGCTCGTTGAATCCTTGCAGTCTCTCTCCAAGGCTCACTATACTGAAGATGTCAAAGTTCAAAGACAAAGAAAGTATCATCAATGCAGCCAAAGAAAAGAAGACAATCATCAATAAAGAAAAAGCCCATCAGACTATCATGAGATTTCTCAACAGAAACTCTATAAGCCAGAAGGGAATGAAACAAAGTATTCAAAATATTAAAGGAGAAAAATTACCAGCCAAGAATTCTCTACCCAACAAAGTTATACATTAGATAGGAAAGAGAAATAAAGACTTTTTCAGACATACAAAAACTGAAGAAATTCTCCAGCACAAGGCCAGCATTTTAAGAAATAGTGAAGGATGCAATTGGACCTGAAACAAAAAATAAAAATAAATAGGGATAAACTGGAACAATAAAAACATAAAAGGAAAGGAAATAAAGGTATACATTTCCACAGAGAATGTACATAAGAACATCCTTAAGAAAAGGGACCATTGCATATATGAAACTTACTTTTACATAAAATTCATGGTAACAATTGAAAAAGAACTTAGAACTGGGACACAAAACAATAAAAGAAGAGAAAACAGTCATAAACACCATCAAACTAAAATGTCTGATAAGAATTAAAAAAACAAGAAAGCAGTAAAAAAAAAAAAAAAAGAGCTATCAGAAAACAAAAGATAAAATGGCTATACAAAATTCTCATACATCAAACATCACCATAAATGTAAATGGACTGAACTCACCAATAAAATGATACATAGTAGCAAACTGAATTAAAGAACAAAAACCAACCTTATACTGTCTACAAGAGACACACCTCAGCCACAAGGACAAACACAGACTCAAGGGGAAAGGGTGGAAATAAATACTCTAAGCAAATGGCATCCAGGGAAAAGCAGATATAGCCATATTTATATCTGATGAAGCAGACATCAGGATCAAAAAAATAGTAAGAGACAAAGATGGACATTTCGCAATGATAAAGGGGACAATACAACAATAACAAGACATGACACTTATTGGTATATATAACCTCAACCAAGAAGGACCAAAATTTATAAAGCAACTACTAACATATCTAAAAGGAAAAGACGACAAAAACACAATTATAGTAGGGGACTTAAACATCCCATTGACAGCCATGGACAGATCATTCAAATAGAAAATAAATAAGAAAATATCAGCTTAAAATGATACATTATAACATTTGGACATAGTTGACATTTACAGGATACTTGATCCTACAACACATGACTATACATTCTTTTCTGGTGCACATAGAACATTCCCAATGATATACCACACGCGGGGACACAAAGTTAGCCTCAACAAATTTAAGAAGTTTGAAGTCATACCAAGTGTGTTCTTCAATCACAAAGCTTTGAAATTGGAGATCAACTACAAAAAGAAAGCAGAAAAAGCCACATATACATGGCCATTAAACATGTCATTAAAAAATGACTGGATCAAAGAAGAAATAAAAGAAGAGATTAAAAATACATAGAAACAAATGACAATGAAAATACAACATACCAAAATTACTGGAATGCAGCAAAAGCAGTAATAAGAAAAAACTTTATATCACTACAGCCCTATTCCAAGAAAGAAGAAAAATTACAAGTAAACAATCTAATATCACCTTTTAATGAATTAGAAAAAGAAGAACAAAAAATACCCAAATCCAGCAGAAGAACGGAAATAATAAAAATTAAAGCAGAACTAAATGAAATAGAGAATAGAAAATATTAATGTAATAAAGAGCTTGTTCTTTAGAAAATTTAATAAAATTGACAAACCTCTGGCTAGGCTCACCAAAAAAGAAAAAACACACAAATAATTCAAATTAGAAGTCAAAGAGGAGAGAACAAAGATGGCGGCATGAGACGAGAATGCCGATAACTGCCTGGGAAGGGCTTTGTGAACAGAGGAGAATCCACAGGAAAACCCTGAGAAGCAACCTCAACTAAGAGAACCACACAACGCAGAACAACACCCAAAGGTTAGAGAAAAAAGGGGAGAGCGGGAGAGGGAAGGGGAAGCAGCGGTTCGGGGACAGAGACTCGGAGTGCGGCCGGGGTTGGCAAAAACAAAGGGGGATTGGAGGACTACAGTCAAAGTGGAGCTGGATCAAGGGCAGGCTGGAAGCCGAGACCTAGGGAGCATGGAAGCCACACAAGACTGGACAATTTAACATCTGATCTCAAGGGACAGCACACAGTGCGCTAATCGGATCATGGAGCCTAAAGTGGAATAGGGACTGTGGAGCAGGGCGGCTGCACTTCCTGGCAGGCAGGGTGAGAGCAGGACACCAGCCCACAACAGCTCAGCACCCCTGATTTACGGAGGAGATTGACTGTGAGGGAGCACCTTCTGAAGACAGGGCTATTGGAGTGAGGGCTTGGGCTTGAGTGGGTACAGCTGCATTAGATGTGCTTGGAGTGAATCCGGTGGTCTCAACAGAGCTGGGAGCACAGAGCAGCTGCTGCCCGAGCTACGACCTGTGTGCACAGGGCTTTCAACACCCCGCCCACTGGGCTGCTGCGGCACGGCTGCTTGCACGCACCCAGGCTTTTGACGCCGCACCCACCAGGCCGCTGTGGCACCGCTGCCAGTGTGCAAGTGCACAACTGGGCTTTTGGCGCCCTGCCCACTGGGCCGCTGTGGCACCGCTGTCTGCGCGCATGACCAGCTTTCGGCACCCTGCTCACTGGGCCACTGCTGCACTGCTGCCCGCTTGTGAGCACGCAACTGGGCTTTCAGCATCCAGCCCACGCTGGGGCGCTGCATCCCATGCACCCAACGGGGCGGCTGACCATGACGCTGTGGCGTCATTGCCTGTGTGCGGGACTGCGCAGCGGACCGAGGACTCTGCCAAGCCCAAGCCCATCCAAGCGCTTCCCTGTGGGCATGGCTTACAGATACCATTGAAGGAGGGGCAGCCAAGTGGAGGAGAGAAAGAAGGAGATCCTGTGCCCTACCCCCACTGAAACACCAGCCCCCCTGCTGAAAGAGGAATCTGTATTGTGTCTCAGGCCTGCCCTAGCTCCTACTCACATGACCCCATCCCTGGCCACACCTTTACTATCCTGCTATCTAACAGCAAAGACAGCAACCTGAAGTGCCCCAGGACACAGAAGCTGTCTGCTTCCCCCAAACCTCTCCCAAAACTGAGCCCAAAAGAAAAAATAAAGAAAAGCCCATCTGATAGGCAACCCCCAGAGGGAAAACATACTCGTGTGTAAAGCAAAAAGAACCACATCAAACGCAGTCCACACCTCAGAATCCAAAACCCCTCCAGAAGATCAGGGGCATTCTTTAGTAAAGAACCTTGCACACTTGGAATCAAATCTAAGTGAAACAGAATTCAGGTCTGCATTAATCAAGACACTCAGAGAGCTCACTCAATGCTGGCAAAGTACCCAGACACAGTTAAATGACCTCAACAAGGTATTTTCTGAGCAAAATGAGTACTTTACCAACAAATTGAGAAGCTAGAGCAGAACCAAAAGGAACTCCTTGAAATGAAAGACATCATGGGAGAGCTGAAAAAAGAACTGACCAGCATAGAAAACAGGGCTGACCAGCTAGAGAAAAGGATGAGTGAAATTGAAGAAACAAACATGGAAATGTCACAGAGGGAAGAAGAAAAGGAAATGAGAATCAAGAGAAATGAAAGAGCCCTACAAGAACTTTCTGACTCCATCAGAAAGAAAAATATTAGAATAATAGGGGTACCAGAAGGAAGCGAGATGAAATCTTCACAGAGTCTACTAAAACAAATAGTGGATGAAAATTTCCCTAATCTGTGGAAGGAATTACAGCCCCAAATCCAAGAGGAAAGCAGAAGCCCTAACTTCTTAAACCCTAGTAGATTTTCTCCAAGGCACATTGTTCTGAAGATGACAAAAATCAATGACAAAGAAAGCATCCTCAAGGCTGCCAGGAAAAAACAAAATATAAATTTCATAGGAAAACCTATCAGGCTATCACCAGACTTCTCAGCAGAAACTCTGCAAACCAGGAGGGAGTGGAGCCCAATCTTCAAAATATTAAAAGAGAGAAATTTCCAGCCAAGAATTAACTATCCAGCAAACTTAACCTTTAAATATGAAGGAGGAATTAAGGCCTTTACAGATATACAGAAGCTGAGGGAATTCTCCAGCTCAAAACCAGCACTCCAAGAAATACTAAAGGAGGCTATCCGACCTGAATCCAGAAATCAAAATAAATGGAGAAAAGTTGGGACAACAAAAAAATAAAAAGGAAAGAAGAAATGGATACAGGACATTCTCATATATCAATCATCACCCTGAATGTAAATGGACTGAATTCACCAATAAAGAGGCCACAGGGTAGCAGACTGGATTAAAAAACAAAATCCAGCCATATGCTGCCTACAAGAGACACACCTCAGCCACAGGGACAAACATAGACTCAGGGTAAAAGGATGGAAAACAATACTCCAGGCAAATGGCAGTCAGAGAAAAGCTGGAGTGGCCATACTGATTTCTGATGAAAAAGACATCAGATTAAAAAAAAATAATAAGACATAAAGATGGACATTACATCTTGATAAAAGGGACAAAACAACAAGAAAAACATGACACTCATCAATATATATGCTCCGAATTAGGAAGCACCAAAATGTACAAAGCAACTACTAACAGATCTAAAAGGAGAATTTGACAAAAATACAATTATAGTAGGGGATCTAAACACCTCCCCTGACAACATTGGACAGATCATCCAAGCAGAAACTAAATAAGAAGATTGCAGCTTTAAATGATACATTACAGGAAATGGACATAATTGACATTTATAGGTCATTCCATCCTACAAAAAAGGGCTATACGTTTTATTCTAGTGCACAAGGAACATTTTCAAGGATAGACCATATCCTGGGACTTAAATCCAACCATCTCAAATTAAAGGGCATCCAAATCATACCAAGTGTATTCTCAGACCACAAAGCGTTGAAACTTGAGATCAATTGCAAAAGATTAAGTGCAGAGAGAACCACATATACGTGGTGATTGAACAACAAGCTATTAAAAAGTGACTCGGTCAAAGGGGAAATAAAACAAGAGATTAAAAGATTTGTAGAAACGAATGACAATGAAAACACAACATACCAAAATTTCTTGGACACAGCGAAAGCAGTATTAAGAAGAAAATTTATAGCATTACAGGCCTATCTCAAGAAACAAGAAAAACTACAAGTAAACACCCTCACATCTCATCTTATAGAGCTAGAAATAGAAGAACAGAGGTCCCCCAAAGCAAGCAGAAGAAAGAATTAATAAAAATCAAAGCAGAACGTAATGAAATTCAGAATAAAAAAACAATAGATAAAATTAACGCCACAAAGAGCTGGTTCTTTGAAAAACTCAATAAAATCGACAAACCACTGGCTAGGCTCACCAAAGGACAAAGAGAAAAATCTCATATTTCCAGAATACGGGAACATAGGGGAGAGATTACAACTGATGCTGCAGAAATACAAACAATCATAAGAGATTATTATGAAAGACTCTATGCCAACAAATTTGACAACCTATAGGAAATGGACAAATTTCTAGAAACATATAGTTTACCTAAACTGAACCAAGAAGATTTGGATAACCTCAGTAGACCAATCAACAGCACAGAACTTGAAACAATTATCCAAAAATTGCCCAAAGGCAAAAGGCCTGGACGAGATGGCTTTACCAATGATTTCTACCAGTCATTCAAAGAAGAACTAATGCCCATCCTCCTCAAACTACTCCAGAAAATTCAAGAGGAGGCAGTACTACCCAACTCTTTCTATGAAGCTAGTATCACCCTAATATCAAAACCTGGGAAAGACAATACCAAAAAGGAAAACTATAGGCCAATCTCCCTGATGAACACTGATGCAAAAATCTTAAATAAAATTTTAGCTAACAGAATACAACGATGCATTAAAAAGATTATTCACCATGACCAAGTGGGATTCATCCCAGGGGCACAAAGATGGTTAAACTTATGCAAATAAATCAATGTAATCCAGCACATAAACCAAACAAAGGATAAAAATGACATGATTTTCTCAATCAATGCAGAAAAAGCATTTGACAAGATACAACACCCATTTATGATATAAACACTGAATAAAATGGGAATTGAAGGAAAGTACCTCAACATAATAAAGGCCATATATGACAGACCCTCAGCAAATATTATACAGAATGGGAAAAAGCTGAAGCCTATTTTCCTAAAATCAGGAACAAGACAGGGATGACCCTGTCACCACTGCTGTTCAACATAGTTCTAGAAGTTCTAGCCAGAGCAATCAGACAAGAGAAAGAAATAAAAGTTATTAGAATCGAGAAAGAAGAAGTTAAACTGTCACTCTTTGCAGATGACATGATTCTGTATATAGAAAACTCTAAAAACTATCAGAAATCTATTACAAATAATAGACAAATACAGTAGAGTTGCAGGATACAAAATCAATGTCCCAAAATCAACTGCATTTTTGTATGCCAACAATGAAACTTCAGAAAAAGAGATGAGAAGATCCATTCCCTTTGCCATTGCAAACAAAATAATGAAATACCTAGGAATAAATCTAACAAAGAATGTGAAGGACTTATACACTGAAAACTGTAAGACACTCTTAAAAGTAATTAAAGAGGATACAAAGAAATGGAAAGACATTCCCTGTTCATGGATTGGAAGAATCAACATAGTTAAAATGGCCATACTCCCCAAAGCAATATAAACATTCAATGCCATTCCCATCAAAATCCCACAGTCATTCTTTCAAGAAATAGATTTAAAAAATCATCAAATTTGTATGGAACCACAAAAGACCACGAATCGCAAAAGCTATCTTAAGAAAAAAGGATAATGCTGGGGGCATCTCACTGCCTGACTTTTATCTGTACTACAAAGCCTCAGTAATCAAAACAGCTTGGTACTGGCAGAAAAACAGACCCACGGACCAATGGAACAGAATTGAAAACCCAGAAATAAACCCACAAATTTATGGACAGATTATTTTTGATAAAAGATCAAAAAATATACAGTAGGGAAAAGAAGGCTTCTTTAGTAA